>MU783392.1:8709-26948 GCA_026770625.1 Nicotiana glauca
ATATATATATATATATATATATATATATATATATATATATATATATATATATATATATATATATATATATATATATATATTCAAAATTCTTTTCCTAGAGGACGAGCAAAAATTCAAGTGTGGTGGTATTTGATGGATATAAGTTATTCTTATATTTTAATTAAAAAATATAATATTTTAGATATAAAACATGACCAATTTATATCATATTCTCGCACTTTTCTAATAATTCTTGTAGGAAAAAGAATACATGGAAAAAGAGAAAAAGAAAGAACATACAGTTCAAGGAAGACGGATACATCCGTGGCAACTTCATCTAAGTCTACACAAAGTCAAGAGATACAAAAGTTATGGCAAATTCTCACCAAAATTTCATGACAAATTGCCATGTCAATTTCTCATCAAGGCCATTTGATATATTGATATTATCTTGCAAATTCTCACCAAGGTCTTGTAAATATTTTCCTATAAATAAGCATATATTTGTAGAAGAAAGATCATACCACTTTGTATCCAATTTTCTATCTAGTTTTTTCTAAGTTTCTAAAGAGAAAGAGAAGAGTAATCTTAGTCTCTTCCTCTTCTTTCTCTTTGTAGTAAAAATATTCTTAGTCTTTTGAAAGTATTTTTTAGCTTTTCTTACTTCATAATAGAGTAATTTCTTTTTGTTGGGATAGTTGATGAAGCTTGATATGATTATAATACTATCTCAGTTTCAATACTTTCTTGGCCTGAAACTTTATTTACATTTCATACTGTGCTGGAATGATGATTTTTTAGTCATTATCATCACATCTACATATTTTACATCTAAGTTATTCTTATATTAATTTTGTAATTCTTACGGAGCAAAATTAATATATAATAACTAATGAATAGAATATTAGAGTGAAAGTAATTTTTGGTAAGATTATTATTTCAAGTTTCTAATCTTGCTTTCCTCTGTTTTAATTCTCACAAAGGAATTGTTGAAAGCAAGATTATTGATTTCTAGTAAAAATATTCTCACAAAGTTTTTATTACACTTGAGCACAATTCAGGAAAGGTAGTTCAATTTAATTGTCATTAGTTTTAAATCAATTAATTGACATAACCTCACGGAGTGTTAATTATTTATTTATTTCTTAGTGTAAAAATATAATTGTATTAGAAATAAGCAATTATTCTTTATAGAATTACGTATTAAATTGAGATTTTATTGTAATGATATATCAAGTGAATTCAACGATTCCCAACTCTTTTTAAAAATAAACTTTTCAAAAGAAATTTGTCTTAATTTAAAATTCCAAACACACCTTTCATCAATTTGGTTCTCTCAAATAGTAATCAAAATATTACAAGTTTGTAGCTTAGATTATCCAATCTCTGTAGGACGATATCATAAACTATATTAGAATTTGATAGATTACGAGCAGCAAATCCTATGCACACAAGCTTCGTCACCTACTACAACTCAACTAGAATAAAAGACAGATACTTGGAACTGGTTCATGTAGCTTCAGGTTTGCACACTTGAATCATACACGAACTGCTTGCAAAATGCCTTGCTATTTTGCTCTCAATTCCCATTTAACTTCTGCGTTTGTGCATACCTGTAAAATGAGAACATTCTGCAATTTATAGAGTTACTAGAAACCTAATGCTACTATTCCTTGGTGGAAGAGTTCTAGTTGATCTCAACTTCTAACTCCTTCCCTATCTTGGATAATGTTCTCTTTGAATAAGGAGTCCTTCTCCTTATCAATTAAGCAACTTTTTCGATCAGGAGATATCAAATATACAAAGTTAAGCTTATCTCCTTCACGTGCATCCCACATGCTCGAATCTGCCCGTTTCTATGCACCCAAGGGATGGATCTGGTTCATGCCTGAGCTTCCTTTGTCAAACTTCAAAACTAACCTTCACTTGGACCAACAAATTTCCCCTTTTTGATGACTACAAACTTTGTACTTTTTCATAATCTAAGAGAATGTTAGAAACAGTTTTCCTTTTTATCACTTATCATCAAGGACCAGGTTTATTAGCTTATAAACATCATTGTTCAAAGTATAAAGCACAACATTTTCCCCTTTTTGGCATCATCAAAAAGTTGGATAGAAAATGTGAGATAACCAAATTTTAAACATACTCATGGCCACTAGGGCTCTTCAAATGCAAACATGGATTTAATCATAATAGATCAAGCTAAGAATTTCAACCATTAAAGAAATATAAACAAACAGTTAGAGCAAAAATAGTGAATTTCATTTATGATTGATAAGACTCTACCACAAAACATAAGAAGAAATAAAAATACTGAAAAGATGAGCAAAAGAAATAAAAGGTCCCGAACAAGGTCACTGGTTGATCTACACTAGGCTAGGAGGCTTAAGGTGTCACGACCCATTTCCACAATAGGTCATGAGGGCGTCTGACACCATTGTCAGGTAAGCCAACACGGAAACATTACTAAATTCTTATGTTGCATTTAATCAGAAATGAGTGAAATAGATACTTAATTTTATATTAAGCCAGAAGAGCGAAATACCGTAAATAACGTAATTATTCAACCCAAAATAAATGTCTACCAAGGTGTGTGTGTCAAGACCCGGTGTCACAAGTATGGGCATCTAGTAGAAATAACAAAAAAATATCTCTATCCTACTGCCTGAGATAAAGAAAGACAGCAAAAGTGAAGGAAGACTCCATCCGGCTGCTGGGTGGCATAGGAAGGAAGCAGCTCACCATAGAAGTCTCTGCCACAAACTCAAGGGCGTGCACCGGACCGGTAACCAGATGTATCAGTCTCAAACCCTGTACAATTAAGTACAGAAGTGTAGTATGAGTACATAAATAATATGTACCTAGTAATTATCCCGTCTAATCTCGAAGAAGTAGAGACGATAGGTTGACTTGATACCTACTAGGGTCAAGATAATATAATATCAATGTGCTATGCTAAGCATGAAATTCACCAATATTTAACAGGTTATAAAGAAAAGAAATAATCAGGTTCTTGGCCTTATTTCAGTTTCCATATACATTTTTCAACTACTAAGCAAGTAGGCATGTCATGTCTAGGCATCAACATATATATATATCATGCGCAGTCATGCCGAGGTCAACGGCCCGCTCGAACAAAAAATAAAATGTTCACTGCCGAGGGTCGAACGGCACAAACCATAGATGCATCTATTTTCACCGAGGCGATCGGCCCGCTCCATAAGTATCAAGAACATCAAGAATACACACAAAGGCTCATATATATACAGGGAAACTCTTACAAAGTTCAACAAGTTCATACGTTCACTTTTTATTTCTCTCAAGTCTCTAGCATATCACAAAGGTCATATTGACAATTTAAATAGAAGAAAATTCCAAATTAGGCATGATGTGGGTCCTAAACTACCCAAGCAATTAATATCATAGTAGCTACGCACGAACTCTCATCTCCAAATACGTACGTAGCCCCCGCGTTTAGTAGCAAATCCTCATTTAGTATACCTATGGGGACAATTCTCTCTTACAAGGTTAGAAAGGAGACTCGCCTCGCTCCAAAGTGTACTTCCAGTTACCAAGAACGAGCCCAAGTCCTTAATTCGAAGCTGAACGATCACCAACTAGTTAAATAAAGTAAGAACTAGTAAATAAAGGCTTGCAAGGTCGAATTCTAACTATTTAAGTGATTTCCCAACCTTTTTAATAAGTTTCCTAAATTTGACCCCGGGCTCACGTGCCCGGATTCCGAGATTTTTCGAAGAAAATTGTTCTCTATAACCTAAGGATCAATAATATATGAATTCTTGTTCATTTCATAATGAATTTCTTGGTTAAATCTTGATTTTACTTAAACCCTAGGTCTAGCTCTAACCCTTTTGATTTCACCTAATTTTTAGTGTTTAATTAACTTAATATACATTTATTTAAACTAATAATAAGTGGAATTAACTTACCTTGAAGTGCTATGTTGAAATCCTCTCATTGGAAGCACCCAAATCGCCTAAGTGTGGAGTAGAAATGAAATAAATGGCCTTTGAGTTTGAATTAAATGAACTCACTGCCCAGAGATTTCCACTTCTGTGGTCTCGCACCTGCGAAAGGAGGACCACTTCTGCGGAACTGGACGAAAATGGCTAGACCGATTCTGCGGTCTGAGCTCCGTTCCTGCGGAGCCGCTCCTACGGTTTCTCCTGGTCTGGACAAAGGCCGCTTCTGAGATGGATTGACTGCATCTGTGGTCCTAGAACCGCAAATGCGGTTATGACAGAAGCAGCAGACCTTCGTCCACTTTTCAACTTTCCTACTTCACTCGAACCTCACTCGTTTGACGCTCGGGGCTCTCGAGCCCCCCCCGAACATACTGACAAGTCTGAAATTATGAGGTGGACCTACTCGAACCCTCAGAACACTCAAAGAAAGGCTAAATCTTAGAATCACCCCCTAAACCAATTGAATCAAACTATTGAACTTCAAGTTCTTAATTTTCTTCTAACGGGCCAAAATGCCCTTAAACTACTCGGAGTGACACCAAATTTTACGGGAAAGTCTTAACAGATATTTCGGTCCTGTACCAAGCTTCGGAACCAAAATTTGAGCCTGGTACCTAGGAAATCAATGATTTCTTAGTTTCTTTAATTTTTAAAAACTTCAATTTAACAATTTCCAATAAAAATTCATTACTCGGGCTAGGGACCTCGGAATTCGATTCTGGGCATACGCCCAGGTCCCATATATTCCCACGGACCCTCAGGATCGTCAAATCACGAATTCGGGTCCATTTTCCCAAATAGTTGACTGAAGTCAAACTTGGTCTTTTAAGAGAATCTTAAAGAAACAATTGGACATATTTTTACTCAAAACTCTTCCAACTCCCGAACCAACCGTTCCCGCAAGTTATAACTTAGCTAAAGCAAGCGTGGGAAGTCTTATTTAAAGGAATGGGGTTCTAAAAAGCCAAACGACCAATCGGGTAGTTACATTCTCCACCTCTTAAACAAATGTTCGTCCTCGAACGGACATAGAAAAGTACCTGGATTGCTGAATAAGTGGGGATATCTGCTCCGTATGTCCTCCTCGGACTCCCAGGTTGCCTCATCGACCAGTTGGCCCCTCCACTAGACTCTCACCGCAGAAATTCTCTTAGACCTCAACTGGCAATCCTGTCTGTTAATAATGGCGACTGGCTCCTCCTCAAAGCCCAAACTCTCATCTAACTGAATAGTACTGAAGTCCAACACGTGGGATAAGTCGGTATGATACTTCTGACACATTGAAAACATGGAAAACTAGATGAACTCTCGATAAACTGGGGGTAAAGCAAGCTCATAGGCAACCTCCCCAACTTGTCTCAACACCTCGAAGGGGCCAATAAAACTTGGGCTCAACTTGCCCTTCTTCACGAATCTCATAATGCCCTTCATGGGCGAGACATTTAAAGAACCTTCTCGCCAACCATAAATGATATATCATGTGCCTTCTGATCCGCGTTATTCTTCTGCCTGGACTGAGCTGCACGAAGCCTCTCCTGCATCAACTTCACCTTATCCAAAGCAACCTGTACCAAATCTGTACCCGGTAACTTAGCCTCACCGGGCTCAAACCACCCAATAGGAGAATGACAATGTCGGTCATACAAAGCCTCGTACATGGCCATCTCTATGCTGGACTGATAGTTGTTGTTATACGCAAACTCTGCTAAAGGCAGGAACTAATCCCACTGCCATCCAAAGTCAATCACACATGCTTTAAGAATATCCTCCAAGATATGAACTATCCACTCCGACTGCCTATCGGTTTGAGGATGGAACACTGTGCTAAGCTCGACACGGGTCCCCAACTCACTCTAAACGGCTCCCCAAAAATGGGAAGTGAACTGTGGGCCTCTGTCTGATATGATGGAAACAAGCACACCATGCAATCGGACTATTTCCCAAATGTAAATCTAAGCATACCTCTCCGATGTATAAGTAGTCACCACTGGAATGAAATGGGCTGACTTGGTCAACCTATCCACAATGACCCATACTGAATCAACCTTCCGCAAAGTCCACGGCAACCCAACTACAAAATTTATGGTGATGTGCTCCCACTTCCACTCCGGAATAGGCATTCGCTGAAGTAGGACACCCGACCTTTGATGTTCATACTTGACCTGTTGGCTATTCAAACACTTGGTCACATATTTCACTATGTTTTTCTTCATCCCCCACTACCAGTAATGCTACCTCAAGTCACGATACATCTTCGTAACTCCCGGGTGGATAGAATATCGCAAACTGTGTGCCTCCTCTAGAATCCTCCTACTCAAACCATCAACATTAGGAACACAAGACGACCTTGGAGTCGTAAAACACCATCCTCGCCAATATAAACCTCCTTGGAACCTCCCTGAAGTACCGTCTCTCTGAGAACCGCCAAATGTGGATCATCGAACTACCGGGACTTGATTTGCCTCAATAGCAAAGACTGAGCAACTATACATGCTAGAACTCGGTTGGACTCATTTCAGTCCAACCCCACAAGCTTGTTAGCTAAGGACTGGATGTCCAAAGCTAGGGGCCTCTCCTCTGCTGGAATGAATGCCAAGCTACCTGTACTCTCCGCCTTTCTACTCAAGGCATCCGCGACCACATTCGTCTTGCCTGGATGATAAAGAATGGTAATGTCATAATCCTTTAGTAGCTCAAGCCACCTGTACTGCCTCAAATTGAGATCCCTCTGCTTGAACAAATGCTGTAATCTGCGGTGATCGGCATAAACCTCACAAGGCACCCCATACAAATAGTGCCTCCATATCTTAAGAGCATGAACAATCGCTGCCAACTCTAGATCATGCACAGGTTAATTCTTCTCATGAATCTTCAGCTGACGCGAAGCATATGCAATAACTCGCCCTTCCTACATCAAAATACAGCCCATACCAACGCGTGAAGCATCGCAATATACCGTATACATCCCTGCACAGGAAGGCAATACAAGAACTGGTGCCATAGTCAAAAATGTCTTGAGTTTCTGAAAGCTCTCCTCACAATCATCAAACCAATAGAATGGAGCACCCTTCTGGGTCAACCTGGTCAAGGGTGATGTAATAGATGAAAAGCCCTGCACAAATCGCCGGTAATAGCCTGCCAACCCCAGAAAACTCCTGATCTCGGTCACTGAAGTAGGGCATGGCCAACTCTGAACTGCCTCAATCTTCTTGGGATCCACCCTAATACCCTTTCCTGACACAACATGCCCCAAGAACGCCACTGACTCAAGCCAAAACTCACACTTGGAGAACTTAGCATATAGTTTTTGCTCTCACAAGGTCTGAAACACTACTCTCATATGTTGCTCGTGCTCCCCCAGGCTACGTGAGTATATCAAGATGTCGTCAATGAAAATGATAACATAGGAATCAATATAAGGCCTGAATACCCGGTTCATCAAATCCATAAATGTTGCTGGGGCATTAGTCAAGCCGAAGGACATCACCAGAAACTCATAGTGGCCATATCTAGTCCTGAATGCAATCTTCGGAACATCTTAGTTCCGAATCTTCAATTGATGATGCCTTGACCTCAGGTCAATCTTGGAGAACACCATAGCCCCCTGCAATGGGTCAAACAAATCATCAATACGAGGCAACGAATACTTTTTCTTGATGGTGACCTTGTTCAACTGGCTGTAATCAATGCACATCCGCATAGTCGCATCTTTCTTCTTCACAAATAGCACTGGTGCGCCCCAAGGCAATACACTGGGCCTAACAAACCCCTTTGCTAACAACTCCTCTAGCTACTCCTTCAACTCTTTAGGAGTCATACGGTAAGGTGGAATAGATATAGGCTGAGTGCCTAGAGGCAAATCATTACAGAAATCAATATCACGATCCGGAGGCATGTCAGGAAGATCAGAAGGAAAAACATCGGCAAACTCTCGAACTACTGTCACTGAATCAATCGTCGGAGACTCTGCAGTGGTGTCTTGAACATAAGCTAAATAAGCCAAACACCCTTTCTCGGCCATGTGCTGAGCCTTCAGGAAGGAAATGACCCTGCTAGGCGTATCAATTGTGGAACCCTTCCACTCCAATCACGGAAATCCTAGCATCGCTAATGAAATAGTCTTGGCATGGCAATCAAGGATGGCGTGATATGGATATAACCAATCCATGCCCAGGATGACCTCAAAATCGATCATATCCAGCAACAGAAGATCTGCTCTAGTTCGAAACCATAAAAAGTGATCACACAGGACCGATAGATCTGGTCCACAACCACAGAATCACCTACAGGAGTAGACACTTGAACAGGAGTGCCCAAAGGCTTAGGAGTAATTACCAGGAGACGAGCAAACAGAGATGATACATATGAATAAGTAGACCCCTGATCAAATAATACTGAAGCATCCCTACCACTAACGGAAATAATACCTGTGATGACGGCATCTGAGGCCAATACATCTGGCCTAGCCGGAAGAGCATAGAATCTAGCTGGAGCACCGGCTGTCTGGCCTCCACCTGACTGAGCAGTGGTTAGCTGACCTCTCCCTGCCTGACCTCCACCTCTAGGATGGCCTCTACCCGCCTGCCCTCCACCTCTAGGTAGCTAGGCAGCTAGTGCTGAAATCATGGGCTGCTGACCTTGCTGCACTACCTTGCCCTGAAGTTTGGTGCAGTATCTCCTCATATGATCGGGATCTCCGCACTCAAAACAACTGCGCGGGGCGGCAACCTGCTGCCCTGATTGCTGACCCTGATAACCCGTAGACCTACTAGAAGAAGCTTGGATAGCCGGTGGATGACATGAACTCTCCGGTATGGCACTAAAATAGGAGCACGCTGGAGCACCCCGAGTAGGTGGTGGTGCTAAAACTAGGGGCCTGCTGGGCTGACCCCTCCCAAACTGACCTCTACCCCTAGCTGGGGTGCCTCTGAAATCTCCGGAGAATCTAGCCCTCTTATCCTGCTGCATCTTCTCTCTACCCCTCAGATGATAACCCTCAATGTTGTGTGCAATCTCAATCAGTAGCTGGTACCCTATACCCATGTCTACCTCTCGGGACATACCAGATCGGATAGTGGGGTGTAACCCTACAACAACCTCTGTACTCTCTCTGCCTCTGTGGGAAGTATCATAAGTGCATGGCGAGACAACTCAGAGAACCTCGCCTCATAATCGGTCACTGACATCCGACCCTGCTCTAGATGCTCAAACTGATACGCAGCTCTTCCCTCTCCGAGGGTGGAATGTATCGATCCAGGAATAGCTGTGTGAACTGACCCCAAGTGAGGGGAGGAGAACCTGCTAGCCTGCCAAGTACATAGGACTACCACCATCTACGAGCCCTGCCCTCAAGTTGAAAAGTAGTGAAGTCAACTCTATGCGACTCCAATATCCTCATGTTGTGTAGTCTGTCCCTGCACCTTTCTATGAAGTCTTGAGCATCCTCAAGACGCTCACCCCCGAAGACTGGAGGATGAAGCCTGGTCCATCTATCCAATAACTTTTGTGGATCACCATCCACAGCTAGCCTAGGTTGGGGTGCCACTGCAGCAACTGGCTAAGACCTATCTGTGGGTAGTGCACCCGGAGTCTGATATACTGCAGCTGCATGACTTGGAGCCTGAGCAGTAGGGGTCTGGGCTCCCATTCCTGCCTGTGAAGTAGCTAGGTCTACTAGAAATGAATCAGCATGAGTCATAGTGTCCATGAACCGGAGCATGCGGCCCATGACCTCCTGAAATCCCGGTGTTGTCTTGAAATCCACTGGGGTAGGCTCAGCTGCGGACACCTCGCCCTGCTCCTCCATGATAGGATCCCCCACAGGATCCGCTGGTGGTGCTAATGGAATGGCTCTAGGACGCCCTCATCCCCTTCCACTGGCCGGTGCCCTCCCCCGGCCTCTACCTCGGCCTCTAGCAACGGGGGGACCAGCTCCTCCCGGGTCCGGAACGTCAGCGGTGCGAGTTCTCACCATCTGTGTGAGAATAGAAGAGGGTAGTTTATTACACTAACCAATGCACGACAGGAAATGAATAAGGAGTAGTCTTTCCTAATACCTTATAGCCTCTCGAAAATATATATAGACGTCTCCGTACCGATCAACAAGACTCTATCAGGTTTGCCCATAACTTGTGAGACCTACGTGAATCTAGTGCTCTGATACCATATTGTCACAATCCATTTCCACAATAGGTCATGAGGGCGCCTGACACCATTGCCAGGCAAGCCAACGCAGAAATATTACTAAATTCTTATGTTGCATTTAATCAGAAATGAGTGAAATAGATACTTAATTTGGTATTAAGCCAGAAGAGAGAAATACCATAAATAACGTAATTATACAACCCAAAATAAATGTCTACAAAGGTGTGTTCCAAGACCCGATGTCACAAGCATGGGCATCTAGTAGAAATTACAAAAGAATATCTCTATCCTACTATCTGAGATAAAGAAAGAAAGCAAAAGTAAAGGAAGACTCCATCCGGCTGATGGCCGGCATAGGAAGGAAGCAGCTCACCGTGGAAGTCTCTGCCAAAAATGCAAGGGCGTGCACCGGATCGGTAACCAAATATATCGGCCTCAGACCCTATACAATTAAGTACAGAAGTGTAGTGTGAGTACATAAACTATATGTACCCAATAAGTATCCCGTCTAATCTCTAAGAAGTAGAAACGAGAGGTCGACTTGATACCTACTAGGGTCAAGATAATATAATATCAATGTGCTATCCTAAGCATGAAGTCAACAATATTTAACAGGTTATAAACAAAAGCAATAATCAGGTTCTTGACCTTATTTCAGTTTCCATTTACATTTTACAACTACTAAGCAAGCAGGCATGTCATGTCTAGGAATCAACATATATATATATCATGCGCAGTCATGCCGAGGTCGATGGCCCGCTCCAACAAAAAATAAATATGCATTGCCGAGGGTCGAACGACACGAACCATAGATGCATCTATTTTCATCGAGACAATCGGCCTGCTCCATAAGTATTAAGAACATCAAGAATGCACACAAAGGCTCATATATATACATGGAAACTCCTATAAAGTTCAACAATTTCATACGTTCACTTTTTATTTCTCTCAAGTCTCTAGCATATCACAGAGGGTCATATTGACAATTTAAATAGAAGAAAATTCCAAATTAGGCATGATGTGGGTCCTAAACTACCCAAGCAATTAATATCATAGTAGCTACGTACGGACTCTCGTCTCCAAATATGTACATAGCCCCCGCATTTAGTAGCAAATCCTCATTTATTATACATATGGGGACAATTCCCTCTTACAAGGTTAGAAAGGACACTCGCCTCGCTCCAAAGTGCACTTCCAGCTACCAAGAACAAGCCCAAGTCCTTAATTCGAAACAAAATTATCACCAAATAGTTAAATAAAGTAATAACTAGTCAATAAAGGCTTACAAGGTCGAATTCTAACTATTTAAGTGATTTTCCAACCTTTTTCACAAGTTTCCTAAATTCCGACCCCGGGCCCTCATGCCCGGATTCCTGGATTTTTCGAAGAAAGTTGTTCTCTATAACCTAAGTATCAATAATATATGAATTCTAGTTCATTTCATAACGAATTTCGTGGTTAAATCTTGATTTTACTTAAACCCTAGATCTAGCTCTAACCCTTTTGATTACACCAAATTTTTAGAGTTTAATCAACTTAATATACATGTATTTAAACTAATAATAAGTGGAATTAACTTACATTGAAGTGCTATGGTGAAATCCTCTCTTTAGAAGCCCCCAAATCGCCTAAGTGTGGAGTAGAAATGAAATAAATGGCCTTTGAGTTTGAATTAAATGAACTCACTGCCCAGCGATTTCCGCTTCTGCAGTTCCGCACCTGCGAAAGGAGGACCGCTTCTGCGAAACTGGACGAAAATGGCTAGACCGCTCCTGCGGTCTGAGCTCCGTTCCTACGGAACCGCTTCTGCAACTTTGGAGCCGCTTCTACGGTTTCTCCTGGCCTGGACAAAGGCCGTTTCTGCGATGGATTGATCGCATCTGCGGTAGATGCGGTTATGACAGAAGTTGCAGACCTTCGGCCACTTTTCAACTTTCCTACTTCACTCGAACCTCGCTCGTTTGACGCTCGGGGCTCCCGAGCCCCGCCAGAACATACCGACAAGTCTGAAATTATGAGGCAGACCTACTCGAACCCTCGGAACACTCAAATCAACGCTAAATCTTGTAATCACCCCCTAAAATCAAATGAATCAAACTATTGAACTTCAAGTTCTTAATTTTCTTCTAACGGGCCAAAATTCCCTTAAACTACTCGGATTGACTCCAAATTTTACGGGCAAGTCTTAATTGATATTTTGGACCTATACCAAGATTTGAAATCAAAATTCGATCCCGGTACCTAGGAAATCAATGATTTCTTAGTTTCTTTGATTCTTTAAAACTTCAATTTAAAAATTTCGAAGAAAAATTCATTACTCAGGCTAGGGACCTCAGAATTTGATTCTGGGCATGCGCTCAGGTCCCATATTTTCCTATGAACCCTCCAGGGCTGTCAAATCATAAATTTGGGTCCATTTTCCCAAAAAGTTGACCGAAGTCAAACTTGGTCTTTTAAGAGAATCTTAAAGAAACAAGTGGACATATTTTTACTCAAAACTTTTCCAACTTCCGAACCAACCGTCCCCGCAAATTATAAATTAGCTAAAGCAAGCGCAGGAAGTCTTATTTAAGGGAACGGGGTTCTAAAAGTCAAAACGACCAGTCGGGTCGTTGCATAAGGCTTGAAAGAACTAGGGGCTTGGTTTTTGGCTTGGAGAAGTTTCAGTATGTCTTGAATAATTCCATCATTCTTCTCCTTTTCCCTTGGCAGTTCAGGTCTAAGAGCATCTCTCTCAGACTCTACCTCAGCCAACCGTGTCTTTAGCCTTTCTATCTCAGCATCCTTTTCCCCACTCTCCTGTACCAAGGCTCTGACCTTGCTATTGACTGGGGTGCCTTCTTGGATGCATTGGGTTCATTGGGAGTGGCATCGGTTTCATAGTCACAAACAATCAGAATTTTTGCCCCATAGTGATCTTTGCTTGTATCCTCTTCCCATTTCTTCGGAGGCACCTTAAAATGTGCAAGCACAGTTTTGAGTATGAAGCCATAGGGAATGGCATGAGTGTAACGATCCGGCTGATCGTTTTTAATAATTTACATCCCGATCCTCTATTAACTACTTTTTCGTGTTTATTTCTACTATTGTGAATTACTAGGAGGATTCATCTGGAGTTTCAGAGTATTTTTGAATACTTAGTCCCTAAATGAGAGCTTAAGCATTAGAATTTGGACCGTAGTCAGAGAAATTTTATTACGGCCTTGAAATGGACTTTCTTTGGTTTCGTTAGCTCTGTTGGGTGATTTTGGTCTTAGGGCCGTGTTTGGATTGTGTATTGGAGGTCCGTAGCGTAATTAGGGTTGAAATGCTGAAAGTCAAATTTTTGAAGTTTTCAGTTCGATAGAGAGATTTTGATATCAGGATCGGAATGGAATTTTAGAAGTTGGAGTAGCTCCATAGTTTTGAATGTGACGTGTGTGCAAAATTTCAGGTCATTTGGACTAGGTTTGATAGACTTTTTGATCAAAAGTGGAATTTGGAAGTTTCGGAAATCCTTAGGCTTGGATTGGAGAGTGATTTGTGGTTTTAGCATTGTTTGATGTGATTCGAGGGTGGAAATAAGTTTGTATGATGTTTTAGGATTGATTGTAATATTTGGTTGAGGTCCCGGGGGCCTCGGGTGAGTTTCGGGTGCTTAACGGAAGTTGATTTTGGACTTTGGCAAAAATCTGAGAGCCGAACCTGTCATAACCGCACCTGCGTGTGTAGGACCGCAGGTGCAGTGCTGCAAAAATGGCTTGGTAACAGTAGAAGTGGAATTGGCCCAGGATCCAGAAAACTGCAGGTGCGACTGGGTGACCGCAAATGCGGGACCGCAGATGCGGCCAAAGGACCGCAGATGCGGACCCAGCCAGTTAAGTGATTTTCCACCTGCGATGACTTATCTGCAGGTGCAGGACCGCAGGTGCGGTCAGTGGACCGCAGATGCGGAAGTAGCTTGGCATAAAAAGGAAATTTCGAGTGTTTGAAATCAAAACTTGGAAAAATAATTTGGAGCTCGGTTGAGGGCAATTTTGGAAGGATTTTGAAGAGGAAATCAGTGGATAATGATTCCTAATCCCTTTCTAGTTGTATTCCCATAACCAAATCTTAATTTTGTCATTTAATTTCGGATTTGGGATGAAAATTGGGGAAAAGTTCATAGGCCTAATTTTGGGGTTTTGATCGAGGTTTTGGTATCAGATTTGAGGGATTTTTGGTATGGTTAGACTCGTGAGTGAATGGGTGTTCATAATTTGTAATTTTTACCCGATTCTGAGACGTGGGCCCGGGGGAATTATTGGGCGATTTTCTTAATTTGGTGTGTTAGCTTCGAATTAATTAGTGGAATTAATTACTTGAAGTTATATTTACATTATGCAATTACTTTGAATAGATTTGGGCTATTTGGAGTCGGGTACTCATGGCAAGAACGTGATATCGAGTTGATTGAGCTGGTTCGAGGTAAGTGGCTTGCCTAACCTTGTGTGGGGGAACTTCCCTTTGGATTTGGTATTGTTGATATATGAAATACCATGTAAGTAAGGTGACGAGTGCATACATAAGCTAATTGTTTAAAATCCTATTTTCATTAAGTAATTATAACTATGTTGTCACGACCTAAAATCCACTAAGGGTCGCGATGGCGCCGAACACTGCTGTCAGGCAAGCCAACCAAATTACTTAATCAAATTCTCGTTTTAATACTTTTGAAATCTAGGATTTTCCTTCAAATTTAGTAATTTAAAAGATAATTGTCTCAATCAAATTTAAATGATAAGCAGTTATTACAAAATACTTCAAAACCATCCCAGAACCCGGTGTCACAAGTGCATGAGAAATTTCTAAGAAATCAAATAAAGTACAACAACTGTCCGGAACACAATATGAGACAGAAAATAAATACAGATAATTGAAGAGACTCTGCTGACTGCGGGTCACCTCGAGAAAATACAGCTCACCTAGTCTCCGTGTCAACCATGTCGCAATGCCACTAAGCCATAAGAGTTACATATACCTATGCAACAAAAATGCACAGAAGTGTAGTATGAGTACGAAAATAACATGTCCTCAATAAGTATCCCGTCTAATCTCGAAGAAGTAGAGACGAGATGGTCAACTTCGACACTTACTAGTGGTCCAATAACAATATGGTGAAGGTTTGAGGATAACATGGATTTATCTAGCAATTATAACTGATAGAGCAAGAAAACAGGTAACACCTTCTCAAATAATAATGGAATTCCAAGATTTACTTTTCGTTATCTTTATTAGTTTATAGCGTCCATAAAAAGGCAATATCAACCTCAATAAGTTTTAGGATAAGCAATAAAAGCATGCGCATATTATGCCGAGGTCGACGGCCCGCTCCAACATAAATGTAAACTGTGCACTTGCCGAGGGTCGATGGCGCGCCTATAGATGCATCTATTTAATCTGCCGAGGCGTTTGGCCCGTTCCATAAATAAACACACAGACAGTAAATCAAGAAGTCCACATGGAGTAATTATCCAATGAAAACAAATCCTCTTTAACCATTTAAGAAAATGAATTTTTATCTATTTAGAAATTCGTTTACTAATTCGATGTGATTTAAGCAATTCAAACTATCAATAAGTTCGTAAATAATCCAAGTATAGCATGCTTTTGCATCCTAACTACCCAGACAATAGTATAATAGTTGCTATGCACGAACTCTCGTCACCTCGTACATACGTAGCCCCCACAAATAGGAGCACATAATCAATTATTTCACCTATGGAAACAATTCCCTCTCACAAGGTTAGAAAGGAGACTCACCTCCCTTTGAATATCCATAACCGGCATTCCATGCCCTTCCAAAGACTCGAATTGATGCACAACGCTACAAAACTAGCCAATAATTATGTAAATCCATTAATATATGCTAAGGTACTCATTATAATCCAATTTATAATAATTCCTAACCTCGATCGAAAAGTTGACGAAAATTCCCTCGGGCCCACGTGCCCGGAATCCGAAATTTTTCCGAAGATAAAGTTTACCCGTAAACTAACGAACTCAAATATATGATTTTCTCTAAATTCCATACCCAAAATCGTGGTCAAAATCCAAGAATACTAGTTTTCTAGGTTTTCCCTCAAACCCCAAGTTTTCTATAGATTTCATGCTCAAATCCATACATAATTGATGTATTTAACTAAAAATAGGTGGGGGTAACTTACCTTATCATTGATGATAAAAATCTTCTCTTGAAACCCTCCAAGAATCGCCCAAGCCAAGAAAATATGAGAGGAAATGGCCAAAATCCAATTTTTAAAACCCCTCTCTGCCTCCAGCATTTTCCGCACCTGCAGTCCTTTGACCGCTTCTGCGGTTCCACAGGTGCAGTCCAAATACCGCTTCTATAGTTCCCCACCAAGCTCCCTTTTTTGCTTCTACAGCTCACCTTCCGTAGATGCGGTCCCGCTTCTGCGGAACCCTGACCACATCTGCGATCCACTCCAAGTTGCACCTCTTCTGCTTCTACGACAAATCTTCCACGGATGTGGTGCCACTTCTGCGGAACCCTGACCGCATCTGCGATCCCAGATCTCCTCCGCCCATACCGCATATGCGGCTTCCTGGCCTCTTCTGCGGCTCTGCACCTGCGGCCAAAACCTCGCAGGTGCGGTTACACCAGATATCAGCTGCTTCAGCCCTTCTTCAAATTCCAAATTTGATCCGTTAACCATCTGGAATACACCTGAGGTCCACAGGACCTCAACCAACCCCAAAACACGTTACGGACTTGATCGAGGCCTCAAATCACATCAAACAATACTAAAATTATGAATCTACCTCCAATCCAAACCTAATGACCTTTAGAATTTTAAACTTCTATTTCTGATGTTTAAACCTATCAAATCACGTCCGATTGACCTCAAATTTTGTGCACAAGTCATATTCAACATTACGGACCTACTCCAACATTCATAATCGGATTCCGACCCCGATATCAAAAATTCCAATTTCAGTCAAACTTCTCAAAAACCTTCAATTTTATATCTTTATCCAAATAACTTCAAAATGACCTACAGACCTCCAAATTCACTTCCAATCGCGCTCCAACTCCAGAATCACCATTCGAATCTATTCAAAGACTCGGAATCCCAAACAGACATCGATAACACTAAAATGCACTTCAAGCCAAACTTATAAAATTTCTTCCAAAATGCTAACTTCCACAATAAGTGCAAAAACGCTCCTGAGTCATCCAAAAGCCGATCCGGGCATACGCCCAAGTCTGAAATCATCATACGAACCTGCTAGAACCTTCAGATCTCGATTCCAAGGTCGTTTACTCAAAATTCCAATCCTAGTTAATTCTTTCGACTTTAAGCTTCTGAAATGAGAATTCTTTTTCCAAATCAACTCTGAACTTCCCAAAACTTAATTCCAACCATGCATACAAGTCATATGCCCGAAATGAAGCTGTTCATGGCCTCAGATTGTTGAACGACACGCTAGAGCTCAAAATGATCGGTCACGTCGTTACATGTGTTTTCTTCCCTGTTTATACTACTTGCAATTTAAATCTACTGTTAGCTTAGGGAAATATGTCTAAGTGACCTAATTGCTTTACTTTTTCAAACTGCTTTATTTGAATTTCGTGCAGCATGCTAGGTTAGAAGTATCTGTTTTACCTTGGTATAAAATTGGATTTAATTGAATACTCGTCGTGTTGTTGTGTGTTTACTTTGGGACTACGGGCGATATCATGGTAGATCCCTTTGCCTATTTATTTGGGACTATGAATAGATATTTCAGTAGATCCCCTTGCACCTTTATATTGGAACTGGAGGACTGCACCCGGTAAATTCCCCCAGTACTGGGTATTTACATTTGGGACTACGGATTGGTATTCCGATAGATCCCCTACGCACTATGAGTTAGACTACGGAACGACGGCCGGGAGATCCACTGGATATTGATATTTAGGGACTATATAACGGTATCCTGGTATATCTACGGTTGCAATCTCTGTGTAGAGTTACGTTCTTTCTGTGATTTTCTCTTTGTTGTATTTATTGTTATTTTTATTACCCTATATTACTTCATATTGTTTCATTTCCTTATATATATATATATATATATATATATATATATATATATATATATATATAT
>MU783393.1:0-45614 GCA_026770625.1 Nicotiana glauca
ATTTGTGAAAATGGAAAGAAAATTCTAGAATTTGATGTATTTAAAAAGGAGTTTTAAATCGGTAAATCTAATTGGTTGGCCTGACAGCGGTGTCCGGCGCCACCACGACCCTTAGTGGATTTTGGGTCGTGACAAGTGGCATGCCCGACAGGTCTGTTGGAAACACATCAGCGAAGTCCCTCACAACGGGGATAGAATCAAGGCTAGGAGTCTCAGCCCCGACATCTCTCACAAAATCCAAATACGATAGACAACTTTTCCCAACCATCCGTTGGGCCTTTAGCAAAGAAATCACCCTGCTAGGAACATAGTCAGTCATACCACGCCACTCAATCCTCGGAACACCCGGTATAGCCAATGTAACTATCTTGGCATGACAGTCCAGAATAGCATGGCGTAGAGATAGCCATTCCATGCCCAGAATAACATCAAAATCTAACATGCTCAACAGCAACAAGTCAACTCGAGTCTCCAGACCCCTAATAGTCACAAGACAAGATCGATATACATGATCTACAATAATAGTATCACCCACCGGGGTAGATACGTGAACAGGCAAAGCAAGACACCCTCGGGTCGTACCTAAGTGATGAGCAAAATGTGAAGATACATAGGAATAGGTAGATCCGGGATCAAACAAGACAGAGGCATCCCTATGGCAGACTGAGATAATACCTGTGTTAATAGTATCTGATACAATGGCATCCCTCCTATCTGGGAGAGTATAGAATCGAGCCTAACCACCGTCAGTCAGGCCTCCACCCCTGGGGTGGCCCTTGGCTGCCTGGACTCCACCCCTAGCTGACTGGGTGGGTGCTGAAGTAATAGGAGCAGAAGATAAGGGCTGATCCCTCGGCTGTGACTGACTACCACGAAGCCGAGGACACTGCCTCCTCATATGACCCAACTCACCGCACTCGTATCAACTACCCGGCGCCAAAGAAAGGAACTGAAGGGAACCCCTCGCTGCTGAAGAACCCTGGGCTGAAGAGGCAGGAGTAGAGCTCTGTGCTGGGAGGGCACTAAGTGAAGACTGGCCCTGCTGAAATTCTTGATGACCACGGCCTGAAGAATCCCCACTGTACTCTGGATGACTAGACTGTGGAGGCCTGAAGGAACGACCTCTGCCACGTTGGAACTAGCCCTTAGATGGAGCACCACTGAAGCTACCTGAACCTCAAGGCCTCTTGACCTCCCTCTCCTCACGCTCCCTACGGCGAATCATCTCGTCTCTCAAGCCATGTCAACTACCTCCTCGAACGAGGAACCCATAACCCTCTCTCTGGTCATCAAAATGCGAAGTAAATAATTGAGGCTATCCACGAACCTCATAATCTTTTCCCTATCTGTCGGGGATCATCCATGTGGCATGTCGAGCTAACTGCGTAAACCTCATCTCGTACCAGGTCACAGACATGTCCCCCTGAATCAACCACTCAAACTGATGACACAGCTCCTCTCTGCGAGACTTCGATACGTACTTCTCCAGAAAGAGAGTGGAGAATTGCTTCCATGTGAGGAGCGTGGCACCAAGAGGACTACATCCCTCGAAATCCTCCCACCATGTAAATGTAGGCCCTGAGAACTAGAAAGTAGTAAAAGCCACTCCACTTGACTCCAAAATCCCTGCGGTGCGAAGCATACGCTGACACTTGTCTAGAAATCCCTGGGTATCCTCGCCCTCCGCACCACTAAATGTTAGAGGCTGGAGCTTACCGAACCTCTCCAGTCGACGCTACTCATCGTCTGGCATAGCTGGAACCACATAATCTGGAGCTGGTGCGACTGGGGCAACTGGGGCAACTGGTGCAACTGGTGCAACTGGCTGAGCTGGGGCTGCTCCAGGTGCCTGCAATCCCTGAACAACCTGCTCAGGTGTGCGAGCAGCGAGGTTCTGATGACCTCCCCCGGTCTGTGAGGTAGCCGCTGTAGTAGTGGCTGAGACTGCTTGAGTCAGGCCAGTGAAGACGGATAATATCTGAGCTAAGGCCTCCTGAAGGCCAGGAATCTCAATGGGCACTGTCGATGCCTGAACAGGTGCTACTGGAGCATCTACAGGTGGAGGCTGGTCCTGAACCGGGGCAGCTGGTGGATATGCAGGTGCTGCCCTTGTTGGTATGCCTCGACCACGACCACGACCATGCCCACGGCCTCTAGCGGGTGGTAATGGTGGTCGTCCGTCAAGTCCAGTAGCACGAGTTCTCGCCACCTGCGAGAGAATGGAATATAGAAGTTTAGTTCTTAAATCAACAAAGCCGCACGACAAGAATTTCAAGAATATGAAGTTTTCCTAAAGGTTCTGTAACCTCTCGAGGAGAAATACAGGCGTCCCCGTACCACTCCGTGAGACTCTACTAAACCGGCTCATGACTCGCGAGGCCTAGTAACCTAGGCTTTAATACCAACTTGTCACGACCCCAATCCCGGTCGTGATGGCACCCAACATAATTGCTAGGCAAGCCAGACCCTTTGAACACTCTCAACCCAAGTACGAAAACCCATTACCATTTAATAGAGTTAATTTAGCTGTTAACAAGATTTCCAACCCGATAATAAATAGAAACAATACGGAAAATCATAACAAATATCAAAACACTCCTAACAGATCTGGGGTCACGAGTCTAGAGCCTCTAAATACAACTAAGTATCAAATCTACACATAAAAGAGTCAAGGATGCAAAACAAAAAGGATAAGGGGAAAAGTCGGGTCCTGCGGATGCCAGGCAGCTACCTCGACAACTTCGGGATAAATCTGTAAGGAGCCAATAACTCTACTGAGCCTCCGGGATACCTATATCTGCATAGATGGTGCAGGGAGTAAAGTGAGTATGCCAACTCAGTAAGTAATAAACATAGATAATGGCTGAAGATAAGAAATCACGAAGCATTACAATGTAAAGCTATAACTGGCAATCCAACACATTTAACGGTGAAATAGCAGCAAATCAATGACAGGTAAAACAAATAAATATCAATGCATGAATCCAATGCAATGCATATGACCGCTGCGGTGCACAGCCCGATCCATTTGGGTACCTGCGCTCACTGTGGGTGTTTAGAATCCGGAGGGGCTCCTAATGCCCAAGCACAATATCAACATAGCATCGCTGCGACGTGCAGCCCGATCCATACTTAGTCCAGAACATGCACGTAAGCCACTCGGGCAATATTAAAGTAATAGCTATCAACTCAAAACGTCAGAAAACGTAGCTTATGTTTCAAATCTTAGAAATATGGCTGAACATTCCAAAAATAGTGTTTAAGCTCAGGACTAAAATCATTTAACATGCCAAGTAATATGGAAACAGTGATTATAATCCCTAAAGGATTCAAATGATCAGCACAAAGCCCAAATATATCCATAAAACCCAAGTAGGATGATTACCAAACAATTTCTAGTCAAGAAAACAGTATGAACATCACTCGGGACGGACTAAGTCACAATCCCCAATCACAAACGACCCCACACTCATCATAGAGTACGTGTCTCGCCTCAATACAGCGTCACGATGCAACCTTCCGGAGTTTCAAACCCTCAGGTCATCATCTACATCTATTACTCACCTCAAGCCGGCCACAAATCTAGCTCGCTATGCCTTTCCCCCTTTAATCTACCTCCTCGTGCGTCGAATCTGATCAAAACCACAAGGAATATGTTACAATAGGATAAAAGAACATAACCCAATCGAAAAGACTCAAAAAATATCGAAAATCACGAAGTTGGCAAAGCCTGAGCCCCGGGCTCACTTCTCGAAAAATTAAAAAATTTGAATCACCGGATTCCTCGTCTCGCCACGAGTCTATACATATCAAATTTACCAAAATCAGAGCTCAAATGCCCCCTCAAATCCCAAAATTTCATTTCAAAAGTCAAGCCCTCGTTCTTCCAATTTTACTCAAATTTCCATGAATTTAAAGGTCGATTCTTCAGTAAAATGATGTTTCTAGGTCACGAAACTCACCTCCAACCAATTCCCATCGAAACACTCTTCAATTTCTCCCAAAAAGATCTCAAGGTGCTCAACAATGGAGGAAAAATGGTTAGACTCGCAGATGAAATATTCAAATAAAACCCTTTCTGCCAAGGTGCTTTACCCTACGTGAACGCGGTCACGACCCACACGTTCGCGATGACCAAATATTCATGCTGCCAAAAATGCTCTTCATGAATGTGGCACTATCTAAGCGAACGCGAAGGCCAGGTTCTTACATCAACGCGATCGCAATGCCCATAGACGCGAACGCGTAGGCCCAATTCCTAGCCCCTCAGATTTTCTCTATGTGAACGCGTAACACCAAACGCGAACGCAACCAAGGAGACACGAATCCGGAGACCAACTTCCAGACCTCCTAATTCCTCTACGCATTCGCGACCCTACCTACGCGAACGCGATGGGTGAATCTTCTGCAACACCACAGCTAAAAAACCTGCAACACTTTAAGTCAAAAAATGGTCCGATTGACCACATAAAATCACCCCGGGGCCCCCCGGGACCTCAACAAAAAGCACCAACACATCCTAAAACATTATTCAAACTTGCTCCAATCTTCAAAACACAGCAAACAATGCTAAAACCATTAAATCACATCAGATTCAAGCCTAAGTTTCTTCAAAACTTCCGAAATATGCATTTGATCAAAAACCCGACAAAAACACCTCCGAATGACCTGAAATTTTGCACATCCAAAATCACCTAACGGAACTACTGCAACTCTCGAAATTCCATTCCGACCCTCGGATCAATATCTCACCTACCAATCGGAATTCGCCAAAATACTAAATTCGCCAATTCAAGCGTAATTCTACACCGGACCTCCAAAATCAATTCTGATCGCACTCCTAAGTCACAAATCATCCCCCGAAGCTAAACGAATCATCGGAATTCACATCCGATCCCTCTACCTCAATAGTCAACATCCGGTTGACTTTTCCAATATAAGCCTTCCTTAAGGAGACTAAATGTCTCATTTCCTACCAAAACCAAACCAATTAGACTCTAACTCACCCAACGCCGATAATGAAACATGACGAAGCAATAAACGGGGAAAATGGGACAGTAACACATAATACGACAGGCCGGGTCATCACATGAAGTTTAATCCTTTTAGTAATTCACTTACTAATTCAATGTGATTTAAGCAATTGAAGCTATCGATGAGTTCATAAATAATTCAAGTATAACATGCTTTTGGGGTTCTATCTACTAGACAATAGCATAATAGTAGCTACACACGGACTCTCGTTTCCTCGTGCGTACGTAGCCCTCGCAATTAGGAGCGCATAATCAATTATTTCACCTATGGGGACGATTCCCTATTACAAGGTTAGAAAGTAGACTCACCTCACTCCGAAGATCCAAACCGGCATTCCACGCCCCTTCCGAAGACTCTAATTGATGCACCACGCTCCAAAACTAGCCAATGGTTATGCAAATCAATTAATATATGCTCAATTATACATTAGAATCAAATTTATAGCAGTTTCTAACTCCGATCAAAAAGTTGACCAAAATGCCCTCGGGCCCACGTGCCCGGGATCAAAAATTTTTCGAAGATAAAGATTACCCATGACCTTAGGAGCTCGAATATATAATTTTCTATAAATTCCTTACCCAAAATCGTGGCCAAATTCCAAGAATATAGTTTCTAGGTATTTCTACTAAAACTCCAAAATTTCTTCCAATTTCATATTCAAATACGTACAGAATTTCGAAATTGAATTTCAACCCCGATATCAAAAATTCTACTTCCAGTCAAACTTCTAAAAAACCTTCAAATTTCTATCTTTAGCAAAATGACTCCAAAATGACCTACGGACCTCCGAATTCACTTCCGATCACGCTCCCGACTCCAGAATCACCATACGAAGCTATTCAAAGTCTCATAATCCAAAAAGACATCGATAACACTGAAATGAACTTCAAGGCAAACTCATGAAATTTCTTCTAAAATGCAAACTTCCATAATAGGCGCCAAAACACTCCCGGGTTATCCAAAACCAAATTCGGGCATACGCCCAAGTCTAAAATCATCATACGAACCTGCTGGAACCTTTCGATCCTGATTCTGAGGTCGTTTATTCAAAATTCCAGTCCTAGTTCATTCTTTCAACTCTACGTTTTCGAAATGAGAATTCTCTTTCCAAATTAATTCTGGACTTTCCGAAATTCAATTCCGACCACACGTACAAGTCACAATACCTTAAATGAAGATGTTCATGGCCTTAGACTGCTGAATGAGTGCTAGAACTCAAAATGACCGGTCGGGTCGTTACATTCTCTCCCACTTAAACATACGTTCCTCCTCGAACGTGCTCAAAACTATACTAAAGTAGTCTGAAATCACTGTTTAACTTTTCATGCACCTTCTCGTGCCACCATAACTCTGTTGAGCACATCAGCTCGATCAATCCTGAAGATATTCCCTTTTGTTCAAGCAAATAAGCCTTAGAGCCCAATTCCAACATCCGGGATTCTATGCCCGGCCTGTTCCCACCATAAGATCACCATATTAATCACTACACGTTGTAACCAAACATGACTGCATAACTCTGCTTAATCCACTCCTTGCATCACTTTACTCACCGGACCACAATAACATTTTCTGATCAACTTAATGAGAATCCCACTAATCCGATGCTCCGATTGCACCCCATGACCTACACAGGTCTTGCTCTAACCTTTACAATACCGCCACGACTGAAGAGGTGTGCAGAAATTCATAACCAACTGTTGGGTCAACAAATCATTATGTCTATACCCCTGCCAAAAACCATCACCTCCTTCAGGAGCAAATAATGGTCTTATCTCCATAATATACTTCATATACTCAGATTGCACTAATCCTAAATCCAAAAATCTCATCTCACCCAGTATGAACTGCTCAGGCAATAAGCCACCCCAGACATAATCATATGTCTCATATGATGCCACAATGTGCCAATAGGCTACCAATTATAACACGATACAAATAAAATAAACTCTGGAAAGGAAATCCAATTACCCCACTCGCGAATCATACATGCAACGCGATCGACATAATTAAACAAACACCCTGCTCGCGAATCATACATGCGACGTGGGAATACAACTAACATGAGCTTTCCTAAAAAAAAGCAAATAAAACACATAAAAATAGATACGGGGAACTGTACTCAGCTTCACACAATTGCGGCACGCAACCCGATCCGAACAGCATAACTATGGCAGCGTGCCACCCGATCTGCCCATAAAACTCACATAAGGAGATACACACCGAGCTAGACTGCTCATTTCAATAATATTCTGAATATTCGTCACAAGCACACTAAGTGCATGATTCCATCCCTGGGGAGACATCTAGCGCCAGAAGCCACAAAAACTCAAGCACAACTGAGGTGGGATACACGATTTGAAATCTCAAAAGTCATCCTGCTCATATAACATCATCTCTACGTGGATCCTCAACACATAAGAAATTTACCAAGCCGTCTCACAACTCACACGGCGCAATATATCATTACATGAAATATCTGACAATGAGATAACACCCTGTCTACTCCTCCATAAGTAGCGCATTACTGAAATGAACACGTTTGGCCTGATATAAAGCCCATATCCACAATTAAATCCATCTACAAACATCAAGCCGGTCCTAATCGTACCAAACTAGGCCAATGACCCTTCAAAGATCCATACTAACTTCCCTTTTCTCATAACACACAAGAACAACCATCGCAAGTAATCCTCCTTAGTCCACAACCCAATAACCAAAGTGCCCTCCAGGCATATATTCTCAAATCAACGATATTATCACAACCTTCATACTTGGTTTAAGTATTTAATCAATACAGTGACTACCTGCCACACTTATACAATCTTCTTGTGGGACACACTTGTCAGACCTCCTTTTTTGCTACTATACCCCGTAAATGATATAATAAAAGGAGTTTTTCCACTTAAAGGACAATCAAAACGGGATTTGCTTATTAAAAATCTGAGTCGCCACTTGGGAGATTGATGGTGTCCCAAGTTACCGGTTGAATCCCGAATCGAGGAAATTATTAACTCTGTTTAACAGCCTGCGATCCAGAAATCCGAGTAAGGAATTCTGTTAACCCGGGAGAAGGTGTTAGGCATTCCCGGGTTCCGTGGTTCTAGCACGGTCGCTCAACTGTCATATTTGGCTTAACTTTGAACCGCTTTTATTATCATTTTTAAGAGAATTGCAACATCGTGAAACAATGTCTCGAATCGCGTCACATAAATGCACCCGCAATTTTTGACACATTTCGACTTCGTTGAGATTGGGATTTGGGCCACATAAATGTGCACCCGTATTTAAGAAGGTAAAATTTTTTAAAAACACGCCTAAAGTGACTAATGCGTTATTATCTTTGGGGAAGGCCGTGAAATTCGCTAAACGGCCCCATCTCGAACTCTAGGTATTTTTAATATAACATTTATCGAGGGCCCCGCAATTTGTTTGTTTGGTTTAGCAAGGCTCATCTCGTTTTATTTTAAGGCCTCCGAAGATTAAAACATTAATCTTAAAGGGTTTTCCATTTTTTAATGGCCCTTTGGGGCCTCAACGACGAGCCCAAAACTGTAGTACACGAGGTGCTACATCTTTCTGGAAATTTAACAACAGACCCAAACGACTGACCCACTTGATCACTAACAATAATTGAAATTGCAATTTTTTGTCACTTTCAGCTGAAACTTGTCATAACAATGTTCAAGCGGATGGCTGGATGGTCAGGAGAGCCAAATTTTGTTTTCTATTGTAGAGATTAGGATTATTAAGACTGAATAAGTCATTGTACACAGAGATTAACATACTCTAAAAGCCATTACGACAGATGAGATTATTTTTTAAGCCAATGTGAAATCACTTAAACTATTGGATGATTCAACACTGATTTTAGGCCTGTGTTTCAGGCTTGGATATAGATTCGTATGCTAAAATGACTTTAGGTCTAATTCTATCACTTCATTGAAACCTCAGCGAATTATTGCCAAATACTCTGCCTTAGTATCGAAATTTTCCTAATATCAGATTATATTAACAATCACAACAGTTGAATTCATACGCCAATTTTACTTAGCTTTAGCTATAACATATAAATATTAAATGCGACTAGAACCTTCAGTTCATGCAAGCCGTCCAGTTGTGAAGTCCTATTATACATCCAGAAATTGTAAAGTAAGAAAAATACAAGTCAACATTAAACTATAATAAACAATTGTGTTTAACACCTAATTGACTCTTAACAGGTAGTAGTTTAAGCAGGAACAACTGGAGCCAAATACGCAAGTAGATTCATTGCATTTCAACAACACAGTTACACTGAATCAAATGCGAACGTGTACCTGGGAATGGAATAAAGTAAAGAGAAGGAGAAGTCAGCTGCAATTTAACAAGCTAGCAAGAGCAAATATCAAGCTACAGCAACAGGAAACGATCAATAATCCAACTCCAAATCCCAGTAATGGAAACACCAACGAAATAGACCAAAATCGACTTGAACAAACCAAATCCAACTGGAAACTACTTCAGAAATTTTGACTTCAACTACTAGACTGAATTAAGCATTTTTACACTATTTTTGAATCTTATGTGAGCTGAAAAAATAAGCTGAATAGGATGCTGAAAACTTGAAGTGATCTCCGGCCATAATCGAGCAGTTTTTTTTTGAGTTTTTCTTTTAAAACTAAGATCTAAGGAATTTGGAATTTTGAAATTCAAATTGGGAGCTGATGAAGCTTTTGAAAGTGGGGAAAATTTTCAGGCTCCAAAAACTTTTGATTCAAGGTATTGGTGATGCCTTTTTATAGGCAACAATAGGGTGCAACTTTAGATTTTAGTTTTTTACATTCTAGTCCCTAAAATTGTGACTTGTTCTTCAAGTTACCTCACTACTTCTCCTAATATTTCACTTTGACTCCTACCTAGAAACTTTTAGGGAACTCTAGATTGGTTACTCAAGACTCCTTATCCCTGAAATACCCTAATTACCCTCGACTTATTCTAAAACTACCAGTGTAACGCAGATATACGCAATTTACCCCCTTAACACCTTGTTTATTATTCCTTAAACCAAAACAAAATCTAGGAAAATTGACCCAAATCAATAGGTCAGGTTACTCTTCCTAGGCCTTCTGATTTCAACGTTCATATGGACTCATCAGGCTAGGCCGGATTGCCCAAGATTCAAAGTAAAACTCTTTTCATCAAACAAAGAATAAAGCAAATAAAACATGACGAGCTTAATTTTAAAACCAACACCAATCAGACTAATCAACAAATTTGACCCAAATTTATGCAAATAAAATGAAATCATTTTAATCGGAAACAAATTAACCTACAACTACTGTTATGCGAAACCAACCGCTGAGTATTAGAAAATAGAAGAACAAAAAAAGAAAAGCAAAAGAAGGGACAGAATCAGAAGAGAAATAACAGATCAACTGAAGAAGGCGAAGGATGAAAGATGGAGGAGATACCTTTAAAACACTTCGCCACAAAACTCACAACCCTTCGAAGACCTCGATTTGATTCAAAACAAGTACTAACTGTATGTTCTCAACGAGAAAAAATAGTCAATACCCGTTTCAAACCCTATCGCTCAGAGAAAACTGGAAGGCCTAACAGATTTCTCTTCCTCTTGATTTTAGATTCAAAAAACGGGTCGATTAGGTGTGGATTTAAGGAGAAATGGTGGTGGATTGGGGTTTATGGAAGACCAGTAATTGCATGGATGAGATTTGGTGGCTTCAAGCTCCGCCGCCGGCAGGGAATAGCATAGGAATCGAGGGGCGGCGTTAGGGTTTGTTACAGACAGAGGGGAACTTCGTTTGTATATTAGGTTTAAAGGATTTTTAGACACCTTTATTTAATTATTAATGAACTCCGAAGACCATTGGATGATGAGGGACGAAGGGCTCAGATCGTTATGAGTAAAGAGAACTTGAAACGGCATCGTTTTGAGTCTTAATGGGAGACGAACCGCGTTGGGTGGATTGGGCCTGGAAAATGGGTCGGTTTTGCTGGGCTGAGGCGAGATTAAAAGGGAGCCCAATTCGGGTCCTTTATTAAGACACACTTTCTTTTATTTTAATTGTTCCTTTCTTTTTATTTTTATTTATTATTTTTTTTTTTGTTTTATTTTATTTTTGTATTTTATATTTTTCTAATTTTTATAAAAAAGTAAAATTAAAATAAAGACCTAATTTATTCCAAAAACTAAGCTAATTAATTCCTAAAAATTGATTAAAATCTATTTCGTGACAAATTCAATAATTAGCAATTAAAAATACAAAAATGGGCTATTTTTGTTATTTTCTTTATATTTTGTTCTAAAAACAACTTAACCACTAAATAATCCTAAAATGTGAAATTAGATCTTAAATGCAAATGTCAAGCATATTTTTTATATTTTCATATGCATTAAAATGCACAAATAAAATGCAAACAATTAACACAAAATTCAAAAATTTGCAGAATAATGAAGAAAATTATTTTGTTTGAATTTTTGGGAGTAATTCATTTAGTGCAAAAATCATGTGCTCACAGCTGCCCCACTTTGCTCGGGAACACGCAGAGTTCTCGGGCAAAGATAAGTGAGCGAATACGAGTGATTTTTGCCCGTCCGAATACTCAATGTGAAGCAATTTTGAAAGAGTTGAGTGCACCCTGCTTCGTAGGTTGTCTACATATCCTTGGCTAAAAAGGAATCGGGTCAGTGTAGTTCAGGAAGGTCTGGTAGCTGGGACTACCAGGAGCTGTGATTTCACTGCGATTGCTGCTGCTACTGCTCACTGACCTCCATGTTACAGCGTGTTAAAATAAAAATAAGCTAGCCTAAGCTACGATCTATGAATTACAAAAGGTCATATCTACGTATTCAAACTTGCTCTTGTGTTGCCTTGAACTTGTATTCTTCCGATGGAATTCTAGCGTTGTTGCCTTGTATTTTGACCGGAGATGTTTTGCCATTCCTCCGAGTGATGCTTGACTGCATATATGACATATGTGCCTCTATTCTCCAGGTGTCACGACCCAAAATCAACTAAGGGTCGTGGTGGCGCCGGACACCACTGTCAGGCCAGCCAATTAGATTACCAATTAATTTCCTCTTTTAATGTTTTTGAAAATCTAAGGTTTTTCCTTCTGTTTCACATAAAAATTGGACCATTTCTTGAATTCAAACTTAAATAATACCAATTAGTACAAAGATTCACTGAAACCATCCAAGAAACCTGGTGTCACAAGTGCACGAACAACTACTGATAAAGACATAAAATACAACAAAACATCCATCCGGAATATAATGGACAGGAAAGAAATACAGTTACTAGAAGGGACATTAAAGAGCTGCGGGCCGCCTCGCATAATGCAACTCACCTTGTACCCGAATTGTCCGTGTTGCTGCGCCCATTAGGCCGCTAAAGTATCATGTACCTGTGCAACAAAATTGCACAGAAGTGTAGTATGAGTACGTAATCAATGCGTACTCAGTGAGTGTCCCGCCTAATACCGAAGGGGTAGAGACCAGATGGTAAACTTTGACACACTCTAACGGTCCAATGATCATTTATCCTCAATACACATATTAAGCCGTGGATTTATTCTTTATAGACATGATTCTAATCCAAATAGAGGAAACAAATAAACACGTAGTTCTTTCATCGGAAAATTTCCCGAATTTCTTTTTAAAACATAATCCAAATGTATTTAAGCCACAAAAGGACAATAATAACTTAATTAAGTTCAGGCAGCAACACAGGCATGCGCAAATCATACCGAGGCGACGGCCCGATCCAACAGAAATAAATGTGCACTTGCTGAGGGTCGACGGCGCGCCTATAGATTCATCTATTAATCTGTTGAGGCGTTCGGCCCGTTCCAAAATAAATACACACAGACAGATAAATAGTTAGGAAGTCAACGTGGAGCAAATATCTAGGAAAGGTCAAATCTCTTTATTAATTTGAGAAAACGAATATTAAGCCTTTTAGAAAATCCAATTATTAATTTAATGTGATTTAAGCAATATGAGCTATCAATGACTTCACATTTATTCCACATATAACATGCTTTTGGGTCCTAAACTACCCGGACAATAGCATAATAGTAGCTACGTACGGACTCTAGTCACCTCGTGCGCACGTAGCCCCCACAACTAGGAGCACATAATCAATTTAACTCGCCTATGGGGGTAATTTTCCCCTCACAGAATTAGAAAGGAGACTCACCTCGCTCCAAAGACTCACAACCGGCATTTTACATCCTTCCGAAGGCTTGAACCAATGCACAACACCCCGAAACTAGCCAATGATCATACAAATCCATTAATATATGCTCAACTATACCTTACAACTAAATTTTCAACAATTCCTAACCCCGAACGAAAAGTTGACCAAAATGGCCTCGGGCCCACGAGCCCGGAATCCAAAATTTCTCAAAGACAAAGGTTACCCATGACCTTAGGAACTCAAATATATGATTTTCTCCTAATTCCATACTAAAAATCGTGGCTAAAATCCAAGGTTATAATTTTTTAGGTTTTCAACCAAAACCTCAATATTTACTCTAATTTCCATGCTTATATCCATAAATAATTGATATATTTAACTCAAAAGTGATAGGGATGACTTACCTTAATCATTGACGGCAAAATCCACTCTTGAAGCTCCCCAAAATCGCCCATGCCATGGAGAAATGTTATAGAAATGGCCAATCCCCGACCTTAAAATGACATTCTGCCATCCAGGGATTTCCGCTTCTGCGGAAAAATCCCGCTTCTGCGAAACCCACTTCAGCGGAAAATGATCCGGTTTTGCGGTCCCTGGCTTCAACGGAAGCTAAACCGCATCAGCGGTTCCACTTAAGCGATCAAAAAGCCGCTTCTACGGCCACCTGGGCCTGACCCCCTTTCCGCTTCTGCGGAATACGCGCTGCTTTTGCAACTCTTCCTTATGCCCCACCTTTTCGCTCCTGCGAGCCTCAGACCGCATCTGCAGTCCCGCTTCTGCGGTCCAGGAACTGCAGATGCGGTTATGACAGAAGCAGCACACTCAGCCTTCCAAATTTCCAAATTTTGATCCGTTAACAACCCGGAATCCACCCGAGGCCCCCAGGACCCCAAGCAATCATGCCAACCAATCCCAAAACATATTACGGACTTGCTCGAGGCCTCAAATCATAACAAACAACGCCAAAGCCATGAATTACACCCCGATTCAAGCTTTATGAACTTTGAAACTTCAAAATTCTATTTTCGATGTTTAAACCTATCAAATCACGTTCGATTGACCTCGAATTTTGCACGCAAATCATATTTTACATTACGGACCTACTCCAACTTCTGGAATTTGATTCCGACCCCGATATCAAAAAGTCAACCCCCCGTCAAACTCTCCAAAGACCTTCAACTTTATATTTTTAGCCAAATCGCTTCAAAATGGTCTACGGACCTCCGAATTTACTTTCGATCATGCCCCCAACCCCAGAATCACTATACGGAGCCATTCATAGTCTCGGAATCCCAAACGGACATCGATAACACTGAAATGCACTCCAAGCCAAACTTATGAAATTTCTTCTAATATGCTAACTTCCACAATAGAAGCCAAAACGCTCCCGGCTTATCCAAAACCCGCACCGAGCATACGCCCTAATCCGAAATCATCATACGAACCTACGGAACCTTCAGATCCCGATTCAGAGGTCATTTACTGGAAATTCAAATCCTAGTTTATTCTTTTAACTTTAAGCTTTTGAAATGGGAATTCTCTTCCCAAATCGACTTTTGACTTCTCGAAATTCAATTCCGACCACGCTTACAAGCCATATTACTTAAAATCAAGCTGTTCATGGCCTCCGACTGCTGAACGGAGCGCTAGTACTCAAAATGACCGTTCGGGTCGTTACATTCTCTCCCACTTAAACATACGTTTGTCCTCGGACATGCTGAGAACTGTACTGGAGTAGTCTAAAATCACTGTTTAGCTCCTCACGCACCTTCCCGTGCTACCAAAACTTAGCTGATCACATAAGCCCGATAAATTATGAAATTGTTCCCTTTTATTCAAGTAAATAAGCCTTAGAGCCCGATTCCAACATCCGGAATCCTATGTCAGGCCTATTTCCGACATACGATCGCCACATCAATCACTACACGCTGTACTCAAACATAACGACATCACTTTGCTGAATTCTTAATTTGCAACACTAAATCCACAAGGCCACGATAATATTCTCTGATCAACTTAGCCAAAATCCTACTGATCTGATGCTCCCACTGCACCCCATGACATATACAGGTCTTACCCCAACCTTTACCATACCGTCACGACGGAAGAGATGTACCAACATTCATAATCAATCGCCGAGTCAAAAAAACATTAGGTCTACACTCTTGATATGGCCCTTACCTCATTCTAAACCCAATAATGGTCTTATTTTTGTAACATACCTCGTTTAGCTGGATTGCACAGAATCCTAGATCAAGGGATCTCGTCTCATCCGATACAACTGCTCAGGAAATAATCCACCTCAGAAATTATCAAAATCTCATATGATGCTACCATGCGCCAATAGGCCACCAATACGAACACAACACAAACAGAAAATCAAATTCTGGAAGGAATTATCTAAACCCCGCACTTATACGGAATTTTCCTAGAAAGATAGGAAGCGAAACACATAAATGAATAGCACATAGAAAACTAGACTCGACATCACACTGTTGCGGCGCGCAACCCGATCCAAATATCATACCCATGGCAGTGTTCCACCCGATCCATAAATAGATCTTACAGAAGGAGATTGCACTTTGAGCTAAATCTGCTCATTACAATAAAACATTGAATTTCGATCGCAAGCACATTAAGTGCATAATACCATCCCTGAGGAAACACATAGCGCTATAGGCTACGAAAATCAAGCACAATTGAGGTGCGATATACAACATAAATCTCAAAGCCATCCTGCTTATAACACATCATTTCTATGCGGATTCTCAACACGTAAGCAATTTTCTCAAGCCGTCTCACAACTCATATGGCGCAATACATCATTACCTGGAATAGACGATGAAAAAATAACACCCTGACCGTTCCTCCATAGAGAATACTCGCTAAAACGAACACAACTGGCCTAATATAAAGCCCTGTTCACATATGTAAATCAATACATCGATCTTAAGCCGATTTCGAATTGTACTAACTTGGCGAATAACCTTTCAAAGGTTCCTAGTAACTCTCGTTTCCTCATGACACATAAGAACAACAGTCATAACCGAAGCAACCTCCCCAGTTCATGACCCAATAAACAAGGTGCCCTTCAGGCATAGTTTCTCAAACAAATGTTGTTACCACAATCCTTATACTTGCTTAAATCTTTAGTCAATCAAGCGACTACATGCCACACTTACACAATCTTCCCGTGGGACACGCTCCCATAATCTTCTAAAATAAATATCGAGTCTGCTCATTCCAACCATCAGTCGTACCAACGCTAAAAAGCGATCAAGAATCCTTAACCAGGATACAAGGCCTTTTTCGCAAAACATCGATCCCAGGTGACTCTGAAGCCAATACCAATTCACTTTAATAATTCACCCTTTTCCTTGCTCATCTGAGCCTGTGACATCCTCCTCAACACCAAACTGCAACCTCGATCCTCACTTCGTATTTCCATGCTACTCACTGCACCAAACGTTCCAACATACGGTAGAACATGATTTACATCGTAGCTCCGAACTCATTAATATTTTAACACTTCCTCACATAAGAACTTTTCGCTTAACTCACTTTAGAAGAATCATAGCAACACCTACATAACTTGTCATAACCGTAGGATATGCAAATCTGTAAGTAGTGGTCCAAGCCACCATAACTTTTCCGGAATCTGCTTCTACACAACGAGCCTTAGAAATAGAAGGCTTCTGAATAACATCAATTGTGGTGGCTGACAAGCCTGACATGCACCGTCACAAATCATACACACAACTTGATCACGCTGAATAAACTAGTCATAGATCCCAACATGCCAAATTCAACTATGGCTAATCAACCCCTTTCCTTCCAATTTATCCTTGAGTGCTTTGAAATAATACTAACTCTCTTCAACACATAACATATTCCATCTACACTCATCCCGAGTGACCTTGAACCACAAGACCATACTGTCTCAACTCCTACGAACCATTTCATACTTCCCAATTGCTACATCACAAGCCAATCATCACGGAACATTCTGTGCCACTCCTCATAATCATGATTTCCAAGCTTGATCCTTAATTGTACCTATAAACTCGATATCATTAGGCACCACACTTTACCTCCTGAATTCACTAGGACCATTACTGAGAGCCACCCGCTCTGACTTGGTCCCGAATATAATCGGCTACATAAATCTTGTAACACAGGAATACCTTCTCGACGAGGCACCTAGCAGAATTACTCCCTTTTAAACCCGCTTCCATACAAGGCATAAATCCCGAATTCGTTCCTAAGTTCGAACATGAGCCCATAAGGCCAACCATAGCATATCTTTAACAATTCCTCTGCTTAAATTACTACTTATGATATTTTTCCGTAGTTGAGATGACCCCTCAGTATGCTATTACCAAGAAACTTCGCGAGTAGCTAACCATGCAACCGAAATCATAAGCGGTAGGACTCTCCCACTTAGCTTAAAGCCATCATTACAAGGATTTGGAGTTCGCCATTATTCTTAATTTCTATTGACATGACCTTGCGCAGTCATCTTCTACAAATTCTCAGAATTCTCATGTAAATCCCCACCTTTCATATTCTGAATCATCATCTACCTTCGGACCGACAATCGCCGACATTCTCAATATCTCACCGTAGAAACTCAATTTGATACTCTAAATCAATAACACCATTCACACAACAATTCCCTGTGCAGCATATCCACTAGAACGCTTCGCAGAAGCCTCGCCAACCACGCGACAGCTAACCTGCTCACCGGAATACCCCACTTGTCGAAATCACTCCCCAACATCTTCCAACGATGTTGCATGGGGCACCATCACTACGACATCAATAACCCATCCTGAGTTTGAGCTCACTCTCCAGCTGTACGAGTCCATTCACCCCTCTTGGACACCCATTAAATGTGCGACAACCTCCCTTCGCTTCAAAATCGTGCTACGTCTTTCTTCACTTCAAGCAGCTCCCTTCCATCATATACAATCTCCTGCCGCAAAACAACACTATGCTTCGAGTTAATCTACCGACTTCCATTTCCCGTCGCTAAAATCCCCACTTCGAATTAGATCTGAAAGTGCCCATAACCAAGCACCAATATTCTCAAGTCATTCCAAACTCCCTTAAGGTGCATAGTTTCTAATTACCAAGCCTCTACGCAGCTCTACTGCTCTCCCACTTTGGGCAAACTCACTTCTTCAATCAACTACTTAGCATGTGCTTCCTCAGCCTGACCCTTTAGAAATTTAAACTCTGCCTAACACTTTCCGCATGTCCTTTCTCATCTCTTGCTGCTCAGTTGTTGCCTTAATAAAATTTATCTTCATAGTACTTGAATCCACAATTTGCTATTAATCCCAAGCCTCTCGTAAGGTCATCTCTATCAAACCACCAACATTTACAATACTGATTCAGTCCGGAACCACCGCATCCCGCGATATCTGATAGTTGCATTTCCAATGCCATTTCACAATATCTTGCCCCAAGGGCTGATCATAGAAGATCATAATACCGATAAACTTAACACGTCCAATTAGGACAACATCACCCCAATAGAGGAGAGAACTCCTCCACGCTTGCAATTACCACGCTTCATTACTCACACTAGTCCACCTCTGACCATCCTTGGTTCGATTGACTTTCCCTTGTCGGGAATAAAATACTGAATCCCGTTGATTACACATTGATTAAACCTCCCTTCAATTCATTCACTACCCTAACACGTGGGCAAACACCCTAACATCACAACAATACTGCGGAATAATCACTCGTAAGCATCATGGCAACCTGTGCCTATCCTCAAGGCTGTTAGAAGTTCTATTATAGAGCTAAAACAATGGAATGTCCCTCCGTAATGTGACTATAATATTCCAATCAACTATACCGGGTAAATCATCCTGTACCACACTCGTAGTGCCATTGCAATCCTCCCACTTTCGATTTATAGCAAGCGCTCGTGTAAGATTGAGTAGGAAGAAATCAAAGGCATAAGCCTCAAAGGGATCGAACCGCACGATAAGGAAATCAAGAAGGGAAGTACTCCTAACAGTCCTGCAGCCTCCCGAGGATAAGTACAGACGTCTCTGTACCGATCCCCGAGACTCTACTAGACTTGCTCATGACTCGTGAGACCGACGGGAACCTAGTGCTCTGATATCATGTTGTCACGACCAAAAATCCACTAAGGGTCGTGGTGGCACCAGACACCGCTGTCAGGCCAACCAATTAGATTACCAATTAATTTCCTCTTTTAATGCTTTTGAAAATCTAAGGTTTTTCCTTCTGTTTCACATAAAAGTAAGATCATTTCTTGAATTCAAACTTAAATAATACCAATAAGTACAAAGATTCACTGAAACCATCCCAGAAACCTGGTGTCACAAGTGCATGAGAAACTACTGATAAAGACAGAAAATACAACACAACATTCGTCCGGAATACAATGGACAGGAAGGAAATACAGTTACTATAAGTGACTTTAAAGAGTTGCGGGCCGCCTCGCATACTGCAACTCACCTTGTCCCCGAATTGTCCGTGCTGCTGCGCCCAGTAGGCCACTAAAGTATCATGTACCTGTTCAATAAAAATGCACAGAAGTGTAGTATGAGTACGTAATCAACGCGTACTCAGTGAATGTCCCACCTAATCCCGAAGGGGTAGAGACGAGATGGTAAACTTTGACACACTCTAACGGTCCAATGATCATTTATCCTCAATACACATATTAAGCCGTGGATTTATTCTTTATAGACATGACTCTAATCCAAATAGAAGAAACAAATAAACACGTAGTTCTTTCATAGGAAAATTTCCTGAATTTCTCTTTAAAACATAATCCAAATATATTTAAGCCACAAAAGGGCAATAATAACTTAATTAAGTTCAGGTAGCAACACAGGCATGCGCAAATCATACCGAGGCGACGGCCCGATCCAACAGAAATAAATGTGCACTTGCCGAGGGTCGACGACGCGCCTATAGATGCATCTATTAATCTACCGAGGCATTCGGCCTGTTCCAAAATAAACATACACAGACAGATAAATAGTCAGGAAGTCAACGTGGAGCAAATATCTATGAAAGGTCAAATCTCTTTATTAATTTGAGAAAACGAAGCTTAAGTCTTTTAGAAAATCCAATTATTAATTTAATGTGATTCAAGCAATCTGAGCTATCAATGAATTCACATTTATTCCACATATAACATGCTTTTGGGTCCTAAACTACCCGAACAATAGCATAATAGTAGCTAAGCACGGACTCTCGTCACCTCGTGCGCACGTAGCCCCCACAAATAGGAGCACATAAACAATTTAACTCACTTATGGGGTAATTTCCCCCTCACAGAATTAGAAAGGAAACTCACCTCGCACCGAAGACTCACAACCGGCATTTTTTACATCCTTCCGAAGGCTTGAACCAACGCACAACGCCCCGAAACTAGCCAATGATCATACAAATCCATTAATATATGCTCAACTATATCTTACAACTAAATTTACAACAATTCCTAACCCCGAACGAAAAGTTGACCAAAATGCCCTCGGGCCCACGTGCCCGGAATCAAAAATTTCTCAAAGACAAAGGTTACCCATGACCTTAGGAACTCAAATATATGATTTTCTCCTAATTCCATACTAAAAATCGTGGCTAAAATCAAAGGTTATAATTTTTTAGGTTTTCAACCAAAACCTCAATATTTACTCTAATTTCCATGCTTAAATCCATATATAATTGATATATTTAACTCAAAAGTGATAGGGATGACTTAACTTAATCATTGACGACAAAATCCCCTCTTGAAGCTCCCCAAAATTGCCCATGCCATGGAGAAATGTTATAGAAATGGCCAATCCCCGACCTTAAAATGACATTCTGCCATCCAGGGATTTCCGCTTCTGCGGAAAAATACCGCTTCTACGAAACCCGCTTCTGCGGAAAATGATCCACTTTTGCGGTCTCTGGCTTCAGTGGAAGCTAAACCGCATCAGCGGTTCCGCTTAAGCGATCAAAAAGCCGCTTTTGCGGCCACCTGGGCCTGACCCCCTTTTCGCTTCTGCGGAATACGTACCGCTTTTGCGGCTCTACCTCATGCCCTACCTTTTCGCTCCTGCGCGCCTCAGACGGCATCTGTGGTCCCGCTTCTGCCGTCCAGGAACCGCAGATGCGGTTATGACAAAAACAGCACACTCAGCCTTCCAAATTTCCAAATTTCGATCCGTTAACCACCCGGAATCCACCCGAGGCCCCCGGGACCCCAACCAATCATGCTAACCAATCCCAAAACACATTACGGACTTGCTCGAGGCCTCAAATCATAAAAAACAATGCCAAAGCCATGAGTTACACCCCGATTCAAGCATTATGAACTTTAAAACTTTAAACTTCTATTTCCGATGTTTAAATCTATCAAATAACGTCCGATTGAGCTCGAATTTTACACGAAAATCATATTTGACATTACCGACCTAGTCCAACTTTTCGGAATTTGATTCCGACCCCGATATCAAAAATTCAACCCCCTGTCAAACTCTCCAAAAACCTTCAACTTTCTATCTTTAGCCAAATCGCTTCAAAAAGGTCTACGGACCTACGAATTTACTTCCTATCACGCACCCAACTGCAGAATCACTATACGGAGCTATTCATAGTCTCGGAATCCCAAACGGACATCGATAACACTAAAATGCACTCCAAGCCAAACTTATGAAATTTCTTCTAATATGCTAACTTCCACAATAGACGCCAAAATGCTCGCGGGTTATCCAAAACCCACACCGGGCATACGCCCAAGTCCGAAATCATCTTACGAACCTGTCGGAACCTTCAGATCCTGATTCTGAGGTCATTTACTGGAAATTCAAATCCTAGTTCATTCTTTTAACTTTAAGCTTCCGAAATAGGAATTCTCTTCCCAAATCAACTCTGGACTTTCGAAATTCAATTCCGACCACGCGTACAAGTCATATTACCTGAAATGGAGCTGTTCATGTCCTCTGACTGCTGAACAGAGTGCTAGTACTCAAAATGACCGGTCGGGTCGTTACACCAGGCGGGCTCCAGATTGCTGATGCTTGAAAAGTATTCCGTTGTTCTCCAGGTGGATTTCTAACTTCAACAAAACAAAAAAACAAAGAAAATTTTTTGCCCCAGTTTGGTGACTAGGCAAATCATGTTATCAAATATTAAAATTAAAAGCTAAAATTTGAATTGTACTTCCCTCGTTCTCCAGGTGGACGCCTGACTGCTGAAACTTGAAAAGTATTCCCTTGTTCTCCAGGTGGGCTCCTGACTGCAGCGCTTGAAAGGTATTCCCTTGTTCTATAGGTGGACTCCTGACTGCAACAAAATAAACAAACAAAGAAAATTTTCTGCCCCAGTTTGGTGGCTCGGCATCATCATATTATCAAATATTAAATTTAAAGTTAGGATTTGAATTGTACTTCCCTTGTTTTCTAGGTGGGCGCCTAACTGCTGAAACTTGAAAACTATTCCCTTGTTTTCTAGGTGGGCTCCGGATTGCTAAACTTGAAAAGTATTCCTTTGTTCTTCAGGTGGGCTCCTGACTACAACAAAATAAACAAACAAAGAAAATTTTCTGCCCTAGTTTGGGGCTGGGTAGACTTGTGAGTTGTTACCTATGTTATTGATACGATGGTGAGAGCAAAACTAAAGACTTGATTTTCATGTGCGTCCCCTATGAGTAAAACTATTTGACTAAGATTTTTATCCTAGGAGAAAATTCATCAGACTAGGTTTGATGTCTTAGGAGAAAGATTCACCAGATTAAGATTTTGACTCTAGGAGAAGGTTCATCAGACTAGGTTTGCCATCTTAGGAGAAAGATTCGTCAGACTGAGTTTTCTATCTTAGGAGGGATATTCATCAGACTAAGATTTTGATCCTAGGAGAAAGTTCATCAGACTAGGTTTTCTATTTTAAGAGAATGATTCATCAGACTAAGAATCTGATCCTAGGAGAAACTTCATCAGACTAGGTCTTTTGTTATCTTAGGAGAAAGATTCGTCAGACTAAGATGCCGGTTTTTGTTATCTTAGGAGAAAGATTCATCAGACTAAGATTTTGATCCCAGGAGAAGGTTCATCAGACTAGGTTTTCTATCTTAGGAGAAAGATTCATCAGACTAAAGTTTTGACTCTAGGAGAAGATTCGTCAAACTAGGTCCATTTTTGGTTATCTTAGGAGAAATTTTCATCAGACTAAGACATTTATCCTAGGAGAAAATTCATCAGACTAGGTCTATTTTCTGATATCATAGGAGAAAGATTCATCCGACTAAGGCGTTTATCATAGGAGAAAATTCATTAGACTAAGTCTTCTATCTTAGGAGAAAGATTCATCAGACTAAGATATTTATCCTAGGAGAAGATTCATCAGACTAGGTTTTCTATCTTAGTTATCTTAGGAGAAAGTTTCAACAGACTAAGATTTAGATCTTAGGAGAAGATTCATTAGACTAGGTTTTCTACCTTAGGAGAATGATTCATCAGACTAAGATTTTGACTCTAAGAGAAGATTCATCAGACTAGGTCCATTCTGGTTGTCTTAGGAGAAAGTTTCATCAGACTAAGATTTAGATTTTGCTATCTTAGGAGAAAAATTCGTCAGACTAAGATTTAGATCCTAGGAGAAAGATTCATCAGACTAGGTCTATTTTGTTATCTTAGGAGAAAGATTCGTCAGACTAAGATTTTGACTCTAGGAGAAGATTCATCAGACTAGGTCTATTTTGTCCTAGGAGGAAAAAATGTGAAAAGCAATGGCAGGATTTTGTGCACATTAACAATACCGGCAAGGACCAAGTTTGGAGAAAATTCCTTTTTGTCGGCTCTCCTCTTCTTCCTTTTCTTTTCTTTCTTTTCTTTTTTCTTCTTTTATTGTTGAACCAACATTCTTGTGCTACTTTTATTCCTTTTTCAAACAAAGAAAACTTGTGAGTTAAAAATGTGGTGGATGGTTTGTGGCCTTGAACTTTGAAAGCGACCCGATATCCTCCAATTGTTGCATTGCATGAACTGTCATCTCCCCAACCCTTATGTTTCACATGAATCCCATGGCATGTGTATTGCCCCCACTTCGAATATATGATGTTCTTTCTTGGCTTAACCACTGGCTTCGGCCTTGAGTTTATTGTTCCTTCACTCACCATGATAACTGCTTCCCCTCTAAGATCTTGTTTGTTTATTGACTAACCACTTTCTTTGTTATCCTTGACACAGAGAATACCTCTGACCCGTTCACCAAAACATCCTCCATCTGTTGCATGGTTCCTGAATTGAGACATATCAAACCCTTGTATTTCTCACGAATCCCAAAGCATGTTGATTGTGGCCAACTCATTATGCCTTCTATTTTTTCCTGACTTGACGCCTTGATGTGTTCACCCGATCCCGTTTTGTTTAATTGGAAAGCTTGGTGGCAGATTTTGAAGTCATTTCTCACTTGTTTTGAACAACCGACCCAGGAAGGGGAAGTAAAAAAAGGTGGGAGGAATAGAGTAAAGGATAATAGAAAGAGATGATTCCTAACAAGAAACCTATAGAGTAGCAACCCATCAGATGTGGATACCGACTATAGCGACCTTGACATGCACCTGCAGCCTACTCTGTTTTAGCAAATTTGATGTTTGGCTTTTGTTGTACCCCCAAACTGTGAAACTGGGCTTCGCTGCTCTATCGTTTTTCACAATCTTCGTCTGGTGATTTCCCATCTGATTCTCAATCCTTATTCGACTTGTGGTGCCTGTAGGTTTTTCACCATCAAGCCTCCCTCATTTTAGTCTTTCTCTCAACTCACCGTTGCCTTATGGTGCCCATGAACGTTTTCACCAATAAGACTCTCTCATTTTAATTTCTCTCAGCTCTCATCGCCTTATGGTACCCGTGAGGGTTTTCACCAATAAGACTCTCTCATTTTGATTTCTCTCATCTTTCATTGCCTCGGGGTATCCGTGAAGGATTTCATAAACAAAACTCTCTCATTTTCATCATTTTTCTTCTTGTACCAGAGTATGGCCCCTGACATGATTCACCTCTACTCGCTTGACTCGGCATTTCTTGAAGACTGATCGGAAAGTCTTTCTTTGGACCGTAATGCAGGCTTTTGGACGGGAATAGAAAGAAGGGTATCAAAGGCTCAAAACAATTTAACATGGGTTCAGTATTACAACTTTCGGAATCAAATTTCTCACAACAACCACAACTTCTTCCCAGTTTCTTTTTCGGGGACTTTTGGATTTTTGTTTTGGTGTGACTGAACCTCAGAGAGAGGCTGCCTACGTACCCTTTCGGGATCCAGTCAAATGTAGCTCAGGCGACTACTTTTGTTGTTGCGGTCTATCCTTTCTTCCACTTTCTTTTCCTTTCTTTTCATTCTTTTCTTTTCCTTTTCCTTTCTTTTCTTTTCTTTTCTTTTTTTTTTCTTTCTTTTCGTTTCTTTTCTCTTCTTTTCTTTTCTTTTTTTTTCCTTTTCTCCTCTTTTCTTTTCTTTCCCTTTTCTCTTCTTTTTTTTCTTTCCTTTTTCTTTTCTCTTCTTTTCTTTTCTTTCCTTTTTCTTTTCTCTTCCTTTTTCTTTTCATCGTTTTCTGTTGTTTCTCCACCTTATTTCCCTGCTCGGGTTTACGAGTTTTATTATTGATTCCGAAAGAGGGTATGCAAGAAAATAACCGAGGCTCAAAGGGGTAACAAAGGATAAAGTGTTTGGATAGCAGAATAAAATGCCTTCGTCATTCCAATCTCCAAAACATTCCAAGTACAAACTACACAGTTAAACAAGCTGAGGAAAACACACATAACACCTTTAAATTGATTCACATATTTGCCTTCTGTATTTGCCGATTACCTAGCACCATTGGACAACAATCTCGGTACCACGAACGGTCCCTGTAGACTTGGGGCAAATTTGCCTTTGGCTTCAGACTGATGCGGTATGATGCATTTCAATGGTATTTCTTTATGTTATATCTTCCCCCAGTTTCACCTGATTTGGGCACGAAGTGATCTCAAAATGCCTTGACTTATTTCCCTCGAATGTCCTTACATTTGCAACATTATTTCATTACTTTATTACTAAACTGTCTTTTAAAACCAGGTTGAGAATTATGTATGCATATCATGTCACTAAAACCAGCATGAAAAGAATTGTAGAAGAAAAGAGAACTAAACAAAAGAAAATGGCTAGAAATAACAGAAAATAGGAAATTGCATCAGACAGGCGATGAAACGGTTCGAACAACAAGACAAGCAAACTAGGGTTACAACCCTGGAAGAAACCTAGACAACACTAAACGAGTTACCACAACTAAACGAAACAGGCAAAATGAAAGGATAGAAGGGTTTGAGTCACAAGAAAATATCCGGATTACAACCCTGAAAAAACCCGGACAATAGAAACGACAACCAAAATAAACCACCAAAACTTCAATCCGACTGACCAAGAAATGGAGCGCCTTCCCAATTACCAAGAACGACATCTTAGCCACTGAGTTTCGTATCAATATTGCCAAGACCGTTATAAATTTTAATCAACAAGTTCCCACGAGGATTCACATGCTCCCTGCCACTGTCATGCACCACAATTACCCCTTCTTGAATCATTCTCTCTATTTCCCTTTTTAAAGAGCGACAATCTTCAATACTATCCCCCTGGACATTAGAGTGGTACATGCATCGCACAGCAGGATCAAAGCCTTTTGCATATGAGTCTGGAGTATATCTGAGGAGTGGTTCAACCAGGCTAGAATGCTTTAACTTTTCAAACAAACTTGTGTAGGATTCTCCGATGAGCGTGAAATCACTTTTCTGCTTTTGTTTCCCCCCATGTGAGTCCAAACTCCCTAAAGCGTTCTTCCGATTTTTTTTTTCATTTTAGATAGGGAGGAGTGGTCTAGGGTAATGCCTGATTTGAATTGAAAGCGCCGCACAAAATCTTGGGCCAGGTCGCCCAATGTATGCCACTTACCAACATCTTGATGAGTATGCCAGTCCAAAGCTACCCCCAGTCAGGTTAATACTGAAATATGCCATCATCAAGTCATCTTTCTCTCCAACAATTGTTATTTTACTACAAAGACCCTTAGGTTGGCTACCGGATCTCCACACCCATCACACAAGTTAAATTTTAGCACTTTGAACCCCGTGGGCAAGAGGTGCTTTCGGGCCCCGATATCAACCAACCCGATTTTGTTGTTGTCTGTCATTGCGTTTTGAATTTGTTTTGTAGAAAGAAATTACCACTTTAAAGCCACAAACGAACCACCTTTCTGCTATGAATATAACAAAATGAAGTCATCACGTTAGCGTTAGGGCATTGAACAGCAAACGTCTCACATTGCGTGCAATGCACCTAGTCACATTTATCGGTTCTAAAATGACTTCGAGGGTACGAAGGTCAGTTGGCATCATCCCAATTTTTCACTTCAATCCTCTCTTTTCTTTGCTTTTCTTGCACTTGCTTGATCATTTTCCTTCCTTTTTTTTCTAATTAGCACTCTTTTCTTTCCTCCCATTTCTCATGGCCCATAATTTCACATCTTTTTTTCTTTTTTCTCTCTTTTTTTCTTCTCGTTTTTTCCTTTTTTCCTCTTTTCTTTTAATAATTAAAAAATGATTCTATCGAACCCTATGTAGGTTGTCTACGTATCATGACCCCGCATGAATCAGATCTTTACGTAGTTCTGGCCGATTGAGAATAGAGTAGACAAACTGACATTTTTTCTTTTCTTTTTTGACTACTCTGATGAGAAAAGAGAAATAAAAGAAGAAAATCTTTTTTATTATTATTTTTTTAATTTTCTAGACTTAATGTCCTACACCCTATTACAAACTCAAGTTTCACGAGCATATTTTTTCCTTTTGAAACCAATACTCTATTAAGGAAAAATCCTAGAAGAAAAAAATATTTTTTGATTCTTTTCCTTTTCTTTTTTTTTCGTTTTGTTTTTTATTTTTTTATTTTTAAGAATGACATCTAAAGTTTAAACCACAGAAACATATTTTGAATTTCATTTGATATCCCGACGCAATATTTCAAAAAAGATAAAACAAAATATTTTTTTATTTCAATTTTGATTGCCTAAAAGAAGAAATTCTAATGATAAATAATATATAAAGTATTTTTATTGTCTATGTACAATATCCTAAAGTTCTAATGAAAAGAACTTTTTTTTTTCATTTTTCACTAATTTTCCACGGAAACACTTCAAGATGAAATCTTTTTGGATTTTGGAATTAACACCTTACAGAAAGCTTTTAAAGAAGTACTAAAAGAAAATTCTCTTTTTTTCTTTTGAATTTTGGTCCTAACATAAAATAATTTATTTTAAGTCCTAGATATTAATTGCCTAAAGGAAAAACAACCTCAAAATTTTTTCCATTTCCTAGAATTAACATTCTGAAAGAAAACTTAAAAACGGAAATATAAAATGCAACATTTTCCTTTTTTCACACCTTGTCAAATATAAAATAAAAAGTACAATAACAAAAACTTGACATCACTGTACAAAATTTAGAAAGTAAAAGACGACATAAAAATAAAAATAAAAATAGATCTCCTTAAGCAACTCCTAAATGTAGTGGTCCTGGGGTATCTATCATGCTCAAACTCTGGTAAGTATATCCACACCTGTACGAGAAAACTTTTAAACCAACACTATGTGAGACAATAACATTCCCTATTAGACACATGTAAGACATGGTTGCGAGTATTTTTGCAAAATGATTTATTTAGCCAAAAGATGGCTAGAATTGTAAAATTTGGCTAAGACCCCGCAAAGCCAAGAACCTAAAATTTACTAGGAATATCAGACCCTATGTGGGTTGCCTACGTATCACGCCCTCAAAGACGAGAATCAGATATGCGTAGTTGGGCAGATTTGATACGTGCGAGAATTTAAAAATAACTAAGTTAGAGAAAACATATATTTTTTGTTTTTTCTTGAAAAATGATGAAACATGCAAAATCTTTTTGGATTTTCTTTGTTTTTTTTGCTCTTCGAAAAATGATGAAAAAGTGCAAAATCTTTTTTTTTTTAAATTTTGAGCTCTTTTTTTTTTCCTTTTTTTTTCATTTTTCACTGTTGTTTCATTCATTTTTTTCTTTTGCCCTCAGCTATCCTTGGTCTGCCAAATGACCCTTTTACCCTTGAATAAATGCAACATGTAGCACACAGGATGCATCAAGATGGTCCGTTATTTTGGGGTACACCTGTCCTAGACGGACCCAACCCCTGTGTTAAGTCCCCTAAGTCAAATGCACATGATGCAGACAAGCGTTCCTACTAGGGATCCGACATGAGGTTTTGTTCTTCTAGTTTAAACCCTAGGTTTATTGGTTTAGACCTGGCTCACCCGAGCAGACAACTCGGGCCGAGGGGGAGGCAGCGTACCGGGGATGCAGAAGCTCCGCCGACTTAGCAACTTATCCAAACCTCGTTCTAAATGGGAAAAGACACTAAACAGAAGAGAAGCTACACGAAGTGCACCCTTCTCCATGATGTAAAAGACTCAGAGAGAGGAAGGGATTCGTGACAGTTTATATACAATTCTCCAAATATCAAAGCGGTAAAGCATTTAGCACATATAGCATGAAACATGTAGGAAAATTATATAAAGCCGAATATAACAATTTAACTGAGCTCTAATTCTAAACCCTAAACCAAAAGTTCTGGGTTCTTGTCCCCAGCAGAGTCGCCAGAGCTGTCACACCTCCCTTTTCGCTACTACACCCTGTGAAGGGTATAATAAAAAGAGTTTTTCCACTTAAAGGACAATCAAAATGGGATTTGTTTATTAAAAATCAGAGTAGCCATTTGGGAGATTTATGGTGTCCCAAGTAACCGGTTTAATCCCGAATCGAGGAAATTATTGACTTTGTTTAACAGTCTGCGATCCAAAAATCCGAGTAAGGAATTCTGTTAACCCGGGAGAAGGTGTTAGGCATTCCCGGGTTTCGTGGTTCTCGCACGGTCGCTCAACTGTCATATTTGGCTTATTTATTTGATTTTAGTGCATGTTTTAACTTATGTGCATCTTAAATTTGAACCAATTTTATTATCATTTTTTAAGAGAATTGCAACATCATGAAAACATGTCTCGAATCGCGTCACATAAATGCACACGCAATTTTTGACACATTTCGACTTCGTTGAGATTGGGATTTGGTCACATAAATGTGAACCCATATTTAAGAAGGTAAAATTTTTAAAAAACGTGCCTAAAGTGACTAATGCGTTATTATCTTTGGGGAAGGCCGTAAAATTCGCTAAACGGCCCCATCCTAAAGTCTAGGTATTTTTAATATAACATTTATCGAGGGCCCCGCAATTTGTTTGTTTTGTTTAGCGAGGCTCATCTCGTTTTATTTTAAGGCCAATCCTAACATTATTCCGTAGCTTAAAACATTAATCTTAAATGTTTTCCATTTTTAATGGCCCTCTGGGGCCTCAACGACGAGCCCAAAACTGTAGTACACGAGGGGCTACCTATTTCTGGAAATTTAACAACAGACCCAAACGACTGACCCACTTGATCACTAACAAGCGTTGAAATTGCAATTTCTTGTCACTTTCAGCTGAAACTTATCACAACAATGTTCAAGCGGATGGCTGGATGGTCTGTAGAGCCAAATTTTGTTTTCTATTGTAGAGATTCGGATTATTAAGACTGAATAAGTCATTTTACACAGAGATGAACATACTCTAAAAGCCATTACGACAGATGATATTATTTTTAAGCCAATGCGAAATCACTTAAACTATTGGATGATTCAACACTGATTTTAGGCATGTGTTTCAGGCTTGGATATAGATTTGTATGCTAAAATGACTTCAGGTCTAATTCTATCACTTCATTGAAACCTCATCGAATTATTGCCAAATATTCTGCCTTAGTACCGAAATTTTCCTAACATCAGATTATATTAACAATCACAACAGTTGAATTCATACGCCAATTTTACTTAGCTTCAGCTATAACATATAAGTATTAAATGCCACTAGAACCTTCAGTTCATGCAAACCGTCCAGTTGTGAAGTCCTATTATACAATCCAGAAATTGTAAAGTAAGAAAAATACAGGTCAACATTAAACTAGACTAAACAATTGTGTTTAACACCTAATTGACTCTTAACAGGTAGTAGTTTAAGCAGGAACAACTGGAGTCAAATATGCAAGCAGATTCATTGCATTTCAACAACACAGTTACACTGAATCAAATGCGAACGTGTACCTAGGAATGGAACAAAGTAAAGAGAAGGATAAGTCAGCTGCAATTTAACAAACTAGCAAGAGGGAATAGCAAGCTACAGCAACAGGAAACGATCAATAATCCAACTCCAAATCCCAGTAATGGAAACACCAATGAAATAGACCAAAATTGACTTGAACAAACCAAATCCAACTGGAAACCACTTCAGAAATTTTGACTTCAACTACTAGAATGAATTAAGCATGTTTACACTATTTTTGAATCTTATGTGAGCAGAAAAAATAAGCTGAATAGGATGCTGAAAACTTGAAGTGATCTCCGGCCACAATCGAGCAGTTTTTTTTTTTTTTTGAGTTTTTCTTATAAAACTAAGATCTAATGAATTTGGAATTTTGAAATTCAAATTGGGAGCTGATGAAGCTTCTGAAAGTGGGGGAAATTTTCAGGCTCCAAAAACTTTTGATTCAAGTCATTGGTGATGCCTTTTTATAGGCACCAATATGGTGCAACTTCATATTTCAGTTTATTACATTCTAGTCCCTAAAATTGTGACTTGTTCTTCAAGTTACCTCACTACTTCTCCTAATATTTTACTTTGACTCCCACCTAGAAACTTCTAGGGAACTCTAGATTGGTTACTCAAGACTCCTTATCCCTGAAATACCTCAATTACCCTCGACTTATTCTAAAACTACCAGTCTAACACAGATATACCCAATTTACCCTCTTAACACCCTGTTTATTATCCCTTGAACTAAAACGAAATCTGGGCCAATTAACCCAAATCAATGGGTCAGATTACTCTTCCAGGGCCTTCTGATTTTAACGTCCATATGGACTCATCAGGCTAGGCCGGATTGCCCAAGAGCCAAATTAGAACTCTTTTCATCAAACAAAGAATAAAGCAAATAAAATATGACGAGCTTAATTTTAAAACCAACTCCAGTCAGACTAATCAACAAATATGACCCTAATTTATGCAAATAAATTTAAATCATTTTAATCGGAAACGAATTAACCTACAACTACTATTATGCGAAACCAACTGCTGAGTATCAGAAAAATAGAAGAACGGAAAAAGAAAACCAAAAGAAAGTACAGAAGCGGAAGAGAAATAGCATATCAACTAAAGAAGACGAAGGATGAAAGATGGAGGAGATACCTTTAAAACACTTCACCATAGAACTCACAACCCTTTGAAGACTCCGATTTGATTCAAAACAACTATTAAATGTATGTTCTCAATGAGAACAAATAGTCAAAACCCGTTTCAAACCCTATCGCTCAGAGAAAACTGGAAGGCCTGACGGAGTTCTCTTTCTCTTGTTTTTAGATTCAAAAAACAGGCCGATTTGGTATGGATTTAAGGAGAAATGGTGGTGGATTGGGGTTTATGGAAGGCCAGTAATTGCATGGATGAGATTTGGTGGCTTCCAGCTCCGCCGCTGGCCGGGAATAGCAAGGGAATCGAGGGGCGGCGTTAGGGTTTGTTAGAGACAGAGGCGAACTTCGTTTGTATCTTAGGTTTAATGGATTTTTGGACACCTTTATTTAATTATCAACGAACTCCGAAGACCGTTGGATGATGAGGGATGAAGGGCTCAGATCGTTTTGAGTAAAGAGAACTTGAAACGGCGTCGTTTTGAGTCTTAATGGGAGACGAACCGGGTTGGGTGGATTGGGCCTGGGAAATGGATCGGTTTTGCTGGGCTAATGCAGAGATTAAAAGGGAGCCCAATTCGGATCGTTTATTAAGACCCACTTTCTTTTATTTTAATTGTTCCTTTCTTTTTATTTTTATTTTTATTTATTATTTTTTTGTTTTGTTTTTATTTTTGCATTTTATATTTTTTTGATTTTCATAACAATGCAAAATTAAAATAAAGACCTAATTTATTCCCAAAACTAAGCTAATTAATTCTTAAAAATTGATTAAAATCTATTTCGTGACAAATTCAATAATTAGCAATTAAAAATACAAAAGTGGCTATTTTTGTTATTTTCTTTATATTTTGTTCTAAAAATAACTTAACCACTAAATAATCCTAAAATGTGAAATTAGATCCTAAATGCAAACGTGAAACATATTTTTTATATTTTCATATGCATTAAAATGCACAAATAAAATGCAAACAATTAACACAAAATTGCAGAATAATGAAGAAAATTATTTTGTTTGAATTTTTTGGAGTAATTCATTTAGGGCAAAAATCACGTGCTCACAACACTCCCACAACTTACCATAACGATTAACTAGGTCGTACCTCCAAACCACCAGCCGCACTAACGCTGAAAAGCGATTAAGAATCATTAACCAGGATGCAAAGCCTTTTTCACAAAACACCAATCTCATGTGACGCTGAAGACAATACCAACTTACCTTAAACACAGAAACTCCTTCCATGCTCATCCGAGATTGTGACATCCTTGTGCACACTGAGCTATTACCTTGATCTTTACTTCAAATTCTATATCACTCACTGCACCTAACATGCCAATATACGATAGAACACACTTTTCATCGTAGCTTCAGAACCATTATCGGGTTAACACTTCATCATATAAAAGCTTTTCACTTAACTCACTTCAGGAGAACCGTAGCAACACACAGGTGAATTCTTATAACCGTAGAACATGAAAATCTCTAAGTAGTGGTCTAAGCCACCATAGACCTTCCGGAATTCGCTTCCACATAACAAGCCATAACATAAGAATGCTTTTGAATAATATCAATTACGGCAGCTGACAAGCCTCATACGTACCATCGCAACTCACTTGCGAAACTCGATCATGCTGAGGAAACTGATCGCTAACACCAATATGCCAAATTCAACTTTGGCCAATCAATCTACCTTCTCCCAATTTATCCTTGATTGCCTTAGAGGTAATACTAACTCCATCTGTCACATAACATACTCCATCTGCACTCATCTTGAGTGACCTTGAATCACGAGACCATACTGTCTCGAATCTCACAAACTGTTCTTACACCTCCCAATTGCTACATCGCGAGCCAAAATATCACAGAACGTTCTGAGCCTTCATTCGTAAGCTGCAGCAAAAGCTTGATTCTCAACTGCACCCATAGGCTCGAAATCATTAGGCACCATACTTTATTCCTTTTTAAATCCCATTAGGACCGTTGCTGAGAGCCACCCGATCTGACTTGGCCTCGAATATGATCAACTCCATGAGTCTTCCATCGCATGAATACCCTCTTGGCATGGAACCCGCCGAATCACTTCCCTTAGAACCCGCATCTATACAAGAAAAATCCTGAATCTTTCCCTATGTCTGAACATGGGCCCATAAGGCCAACGATAGCCCACCTTTAATAATTTCTTTGCTCAGAATACCAGTTATGGTCTTTCCCCGTAGATGAAATAGCCCATCAATATGCTAATAACAGGAAACCTCGCAAGAAGGTAACCATGCAACCCAATCATAAGCGATGGGACTCTCCCACTTAGCTTGAAGCCATTATTTCACAACTCTGGATTTCACCAAGATTCCCTAGATTTCGTCGACATAACCTTGCACGATCAACAGCATAAATTCTCGGATTTCTTCGGCAAAGCCCCATTCTTTTATACTCTGATTCACCCACCGCATTTGGATGACCGAACTCTTTGCTACATAACCGATAAAACTTTTCGTAGAAGCCTCGCCAACCACGTGACTGCTAACCTGCTCACTCGGGTAACCCACCTATAGAAGGCTCTCTCCCCGACATCTTTCAACACTGCTGCACAGGGTACAATCATTGCGACATCAATGACCCATCCTGAGTCTGAGCTCACTCTCCAACTGCACAGGTCCATTTACCCCTCGTGGACATCATTTAAGTGTGCGACAACATCCTTTAAATTCAAGGTCATGCTACGTCCTTCTTCATTTAAGCGGCTCCTTTCCGTTAAATTAAATCTCCGACCGCACAAGAATCTCTACTTCAAATTAGATCTGTATACCCTAATAACCAAGCACCAATATTCTCAAATCGTTCCAGACTCTCCTTAAGGCGCATAGTCATCTTATTACCAAGCCCCTACGCAGCTCCGCTGCTCTCCCACTTTGGGCAAACTCACTTCTTTAATCAACTGCTCGGCCTGCGCTCCCTAAGCCTGGCCCTTTAGAAGTTTAAAATTCTGCCTAACACTTCCCATATGTCCTTCTCATCTTTTGGTGCTCAGTCGTTGCCTCAATAAAATTTATCTTCATAGAACTTGAATCCGCAATTTGCTTCTAATTCCAAACTTTTCCGAAGGTCATCTTTCTCGAACCGTCAACATTTGAAATACTGATTCAATACTAAACCACCGCACCCTGCGATATTTGATAGTTGCATCTCCGATACTATTTTGCGATATCTTGCCCCAAAGGCGAACCGTAGAAGATCATAACACCGACAAACTTAATACGTCCAGTTAGGACAACAGTACCCAATCATAGGAGAAAACTCCACCACGCTTGCAACAAGTCTCATTACTTCCACCAGTCCACATCTGACCATCCTTAGTTCGATTGCTTTTCCCCCGGCCGGGAATAAAATACTGAATCTCTTGATTATGCACTGAGTAAACCCCCCCATTCAAGTCATTCACTGCCCTGACACGTGGGCAAAACATCCTACCATCATATCACTATGGCACAACATTCGTTCATAAGCATCATGGCAATGTGTGTCTAACCTCAGAGCTCTCAAAAGTTCTATTACTGAGCTAAAACATTAGAATACCCTTCCATAAGGTGACGATAATAATCCAGTCAACTACACCAGGAGAAACATCCCGTATCACATCTGTAGTACCATTACGGTTCTTCAACTCTCAACTTATAATAGGCGCCTCGCATCGCATAATATTGAGTAGGAAGAAACAAAGGCATAAGCCTCATAGGAATCGAATCGAACGATAAGGAATCAAGAACGAAAGTACTCCTAACAGTCCTGCAGCCTCCCGAAGATAAGTGCAGACGTCTTCGTACCGATCCGTGAGACTCTACTAGACTTGCTCATGACTCGTGAGACCCTAGGAACATAGGGCTATGATACCATGTTGTCACGACCCAAAATCCACTAAGAGTCGTGGTGGTATCGAATACCGCTGTCAGGTAAGCCAACCAAATTACTTAATCAAAATCTCGTTTTAATACCTTTGGAATCTAGGATTTTCCTTCAAATTTAGCAATTTTAAAGAATATAGTCTCAGATCAAATTTTAAATGATAAGCAGTTAATACAATACTTGAAACCATCGCAGAAACCCGTGTCACAAGTGCATGCATCTACTGACAAGAAAAAAAAAATACAACATCCGTCTGAAATACAATGGACAGGAAATAAATACAATATACCGAAAGGGACTACACTAGTTGCGGATCGCCTCGAATAATGCAACTCTCCTAGTCCCAAAATCATCCACGCTGCTACGCTCAGTAGGCTGCTAGAGGTACATATACCTATGTAACAAAAATGCACAGAAGTGTAGCATGAGTACGTAAACAACGTGTACTCAATGAGTATCTCGCCTAATCTCGAAGAAGTAGAGACGAGATGGTCAACTTCGATACTTACTAGGGGTAAATAGACAATATACTAACAATATGAGGAAATCATGGATTTATATAACATTTCTAATTCACAAAGCCAGAAAACAGGTAAACACCTTCAACAAATAATCAAGGGTTTTTTCTCAAGGTTTACTCTTTTTTGTCTTATCAATTTATATCAAGCCACGAAGGACAAGTGTAACGTTTAAAATTCTCAAGAAACAAATAATATGCGCAAATCACACCAAGGCGACAGCCCGATCCAACAGAAACATAAACTGTGCACTGCCGAGGGTAGAACGACACAAACCATAGATGCATCTATTACCCCGCTCGCGAATCATCCATGCGCCGTGGTCAATATAAAATAAACAATCACCCTGCTCGTGAATCATCCATGCAACGCAGGTACACATAAGATACACAATCACCCTGCTCGCGAATCATCCACGCGACGCAGGTACACATACTATACATGCTCAAATAGGCAATTAGAATCTTTTATCGTGGAATAATTATCCAAATAAAACCAATTCTCCTTTATCAATTTTTAATAAATGAAGTTTAATCCTTTTATTAATTCACTTACTAATTCAATGTGATTTAAGCAATTCAAGCTATCGATTGGTTCATAAATAATTCAAGTATAACATACACGCACAAACTCTCGTCACCTCGTGCATACGTAGCCCCCGCAATTAGGAGCGCATAATATATTATATCACATATGGGGACAATTCCCTCATACAAGGTTAGAAAGGAGACTCACCTCGCTCCGAAGATATGAACCGGCATTCCACGCCCTTTCGAAGACTCTAATTGATGCACCACACTCCAAAACTAGCCAATGGTTATGCAAGTCCATTAATATATGATCAATTATACATTACAATCAAATTCATAGCGATTCCTAACTCCTATCGAAAAGTTGACCAAAACGCCCTCGGGCCCACGTGCCCGGAATCCGAAATTTTTTGAAGATAAAAATTACCCATGAACTTAGGAGCTCGAATATATAATTTTCTCTAAATTTCATACCCAAAATCGTGGCTAAATTCCAAGAATATAGTTTCTAGGTCTTTCTACCAAAACTCCCAAATTTCTACCAATTTCATGCTCAAATCCATACATAATTGAAGCATTTAACACCAAATAGGTGGGAGTGACTTACCTTGACATTGGAGATGAAAATCTTCTCTTGAAGCTCCACCAAAAATCGCCCAACCAATGAAAATATGAGAGAAGATGGCCAAATCTCGATTTTTAAACACTTTTCTGCCTCCAGGTACTTCCGCTTCTGCGGTTCCGCTTTTGCGGATAATCCGCCGCTTCTATGGCTTCCCCTGGGCGTATCCTTTTCCGTATCTGCGACATATCATTCGCAGATGCGGTCCCACTTCTGTGGAACCCTGAATGCATCTGCGGTTCTCCCTAGGCTGCCCATTCTTGCTTCTGTGATACACCTTCCGCAGATGCGGTCCCGCTTCTGCGGAACCTTGACCGCATCTGCGATCCACGAGCCTTCGACCATAAACCGTTTCAGCGGCTCCCTTTTTTCTTCCACGGGGCCGCTTCTGCGGCTACCCAACCACAGAAGCGGAAACACCAGCAACCAGATCCTTTAGCTATTCTTCAACTCCCAAATTTGATCCGTTAGCCGCCTGGAATTCACCCGAGGCCCCCATGACCTCAATCAAACCTACCAAACAACCCCAAAACACATTGCGGACTTGCTCGAGGCCCCAAATCATATAAAACAACGCTAAAATCATGAATTACACCCCGATTCAAGCTTTATGAACTTCGAAATTTCAAACTTCTATTTCCGATGTTTAAACCTATCAAATCACGTCCGATTGACCTCAAATTTTGTGCACAAATCATATTCAATATTGCAGACCTACTCCAACTTTGGGAATTGGATTGCGATCCCGATATCAAAAAGTCCGCCTCCGGTCAAACTTCTCAAAAACCTTCAAATTTCTATCTTTAGCCGAATGACTTCAAAATGACCTACGGACCTCTGAATTTACTTTCGATCACGCCCCCAACTCCAGAATCACCATACGGAGCTGTTCACAGTCTCGTTCCAAACGGACATCAATAACACTGAAATGCACTTCAAGCCAAACTCATGAAATTTCTTCTAAAATACTAACTTCCACAATAGGCGCCAAAACACTTCCGGGTTATCCAACACCAAATTCGGGCATACGCCCAAGTCCAAAATCATCATACGAACCTATTAGAACCTTCCGATCCTGATTTCGAGGTCGTTTATTCAAAATTTCAGTCCTAGTTCATTCTTTCAACTTCAAGCTTCCGAAATGAGAATTTTGTTTCCAAATCAACTCTGGACTTCTCGAAATTCAATTCCGACCACACGTACTAGTCACAATACTTGAAATGAAGCAATTCATGGCCTCAGACTGCTGAACGGAGCGCTAGAACTCAAAACGACCGGTCGGGTCGTTACAGTCGCTATAGTTAAAACCCAAAATATTTGGTTCATTTAGCTTAGAGACGAAAGTTGGTCGCTAATTAGCAATCAACTTTGGTCCCTAAATAAAAGGGACCATCAATATAGCTAGGCTTGTTTGGTCGCTTTTTTCCGGATTTCTAGTTGTGTATGTATATGATTAATTGGTTATATACCATATTTTGGACTTAATTAGACCTAAATAATTAATGTGGAAAACTAAAAAGAATAAATATGCGACAAAACTTTACCTACTCCAATTCCACTTTATGTAAAGTCGGGATCCAACAATGAATATTTAAATCATGAAATAATAATTCCACTTGAAGCTAGGCTTCCACCATCAACATCCACTCCCACTCGCATCTTAATTTTTAGCCATGTTTTTCACTTTATTTTGTTATACTTAGCTTATTATTACCCGGAAAAAAGAAGCTAGATGCGGTTGAGTTGTATGTGTAAATTTCCAGAAAAAATACAAGAAATAGCTAATAGAAAATGAAAAATCGTAAGAGAAAGAAATTATAACTAGCTAGCTTGAAAAAAAAACAAAGATGCACGCCGATGCTATAGTCTGATGCATGGGAATATTTTCAGCTTGAAAGTGGTGTTATTTGCAGTTTGCCAGTTAGGCGTCTGTACTTAATATTGTTCTTTGAGGAAGATGGAAAGATAAATGTATAAGTAGTCAAACAAAGCAAAGCCCAGGATATTCCTATGTAATTCTTTCCTCTCTTCATCATGTTTCACTATATCTACCAGGCATGCATCCGTATGTTTCTTCACAGTACAAAGTTACGCGAACGACTCCGTTACTCATTATTGTACCTTTTCAATTCAAACCAAAGTTCATACTCGTTGTTTTTTTTCGGCACGGTAATGTTTGGCTAAAAATATATGTTTTTGCATGTGATTTACCTTTCATTATACCTCGATCTTATGTCACGATCCAAAATCTAACCTTGATCGTGATGGAACCTATCATGTTACAAGGCAAGCCTATTCCCAAAATATTACTACTAATTCGATTATAAGAATTTAATAAAATATTTTCAATAATTTAATTTCTGATAAACTAAATTAACTCTAAATATAAATAATATAAAATATGGAAACGAGTCCCGAACATCGGAGTGTCACTAAGTCATGAGCGTCTAAAACTATGAACTGGGATATATAAACTATCTAACATTCCAAAGAAGAAATGATAAAAGGAGCAACAAGGTACTGCGGACACTAGCAGCTACCTTGCAATCTCCACAGATAGCCGTCAAAAACTCAACGATCGCCGCGCTCTAACTCACCCGGATCTGCACATAAAGTGCAGGGTGTAGTATGAGTACAATCACCTCAATAGTAATAGAAATAACTAAGGAACTGAGCAGTAGTGACGAGCTGAGCATAGCAGTCTAATTATTTATTTTCACAATTTACAATAAACATGAATAAACAGGTAAATTTCATAAAACCAACAAATACCACAAAGAAATTAATAGGTAAGTGAGCAACAACAAAAGTAAATGCAACCTCATAGCATGTCACTCCATCACTCAGCACTCACACTCAACACTCAACACTCAACACTCAATGCACTCAATACTCTGCGCTCACTAGGGTGTGTAAAGACTCCGGAGGGGCTCCCAAAGCCCAAGCGCTAAGTACGAAAAACTCATGTGCCATCATATCAATACCTGGATCCGCACTGTCAACTCACGTGCTACGCGGACAACTCACGCGTTATGGCATAAATACCTAGACCTGCATGGTCAATTCACGTGCTACGACGACGACTCACGCGCTATGGTATTAATATTCTCACAACCAGTTCATCATATCAATACCGGATCTGTACGGTCAACTCACGTGCTACGCGGACAACTCACGCATTGTGGTATAAATACCTGGATCCGCACGGTCAACTCACGTTCTACGCGGATAACTCTCGCGCTATGGTATCAATATCCTCACAATCAAGGCCTCGACCTCACTCAATCATGTACCTCACTAGTCTCACCATCATCAACAAATAAGGGGACACATCCCACATCAAGTATCACATCATATTAGCAAATAATAGAGACTGAAGTAAACATGTACAATAATTTCTATCATTAATTACAAATAACGTGAAAATGAATAAAGCCTAAGCATGATCTCTAACATGAAGACAAACAAGTTCAACAACAAGTAAACACATAACCACAGATAACTTCCATTAGGCCTCACAGCCTCACGGGACGGACCAAGTCTCAATCTCTCGTGGTGCACACCCACACGCCCGTCACCTAGCATGGGTATCACCATCTAAAAATCACATGATATTAATTTCTCCGGATTTATACCCTAAAAGCCAGAGTTAAAACTGTTACTTACCTCAACCGCAAAAAATCCTACTCTAGGATGCCCTCGTCTCAGGACTCGGGATCCAAAAGCTCTGAATCTAGCCGTAATTAGATTAATACCATAAACGTGTGCTAAAGAATCTAATTCCACAATAAAAACTACAAAATATGCCAAAAAATTCGAAATCGGCCAAAATCCGGCCCCTGGGCCCATATTTTGGAATCAGTCAAAAATGATAGAATAATAATCTTCGTCCTCTCCTGAGTCTAACCATATAAAATTCATCAAAATCAGACTCTGTTTGATCCCTCAAATCCTCACTTAAAATTCTCCGAAACTCAAACTCTAACTCCCTCAATTTTCACTTTGAAATCATCAACCAAATCCCAAAAAACAAAGATAGATTCATGAAATATAATCAAAACCGAGTAGAGAAAACTTACCCCAATCCATATGGTGAATATTGCCTAAAAAATCTCCCAAATTCAAGCTCCCCAATTCAAAATATGATCGAATGAGTAAACCTTAGTTTTATGTATTATTTTACTAGCTATTCTGCCTCGTTGCTCGTGCCAAAAAATCCCGAAACTCATATTTTATTCCTCCAATAGATTTCTTATGAAATTCTAGTTAAGTTAGGCATTTGAATCACTCAATTTGTCCTTATAATGAATAAGATATGTAGGTTTTAATATTTGCAAATGGTGCATATTTTTAAATACGCTGCTAGTGGCGATTTCGTAATTACTCTGAAAAAGTCTAGCAACCTAATTTTTTGTAAAATGACCATAAAATCCTCATACGATATCCAAATTGGATGATTCTTTTTGCTACGGGTCCGTAATTACGGTACGGATTTAATGCTTCAATAAAAAATTAAATCGAAGCTCATTTGTTTAATATGATATCATTTATGCTTGAAGAAACTGCGTCGAAACATAAAAAAAACGACCGCAACACAACACAACACAAACCTATCTGAAACTTACCCGAGGCCCACGGGACCTCAACTAATAATTTTAACAAGTCATATATCATTACCCAAACTTAGTCGAACCTCCAGAATACCCAAAACACCAAATCAACCTCAAATTCAAGCCTAAAATTTTCTAAACTTCTAACTTTTGCCAATTCAAGCGTAATTCTATCACGAACCTCCAAATTATATTCAGAACACACTCCTAAGTCAAAATAATCAAACAAAGCTAATCGAATCATAAAAATCAAAAATCGTTTACTCATAAGTCAACTTCCGATTGACTTTTTCTAACTTAGCTTTCTAACTAAGAGACTAAGTGTTCATTTCACTCCAAAACTACTTTGAACCCAAACCTACCAATATAATTTAGCACAGTTGAACAATACATAAATAAGTATATATAGGGGAAATAGGGCTATAACTCTCAAAACGACAGGTCGGGTTGTTACATCTTATTAGTTTTTGTGTTAATATTTATAACCCGAGCTTAATAATTAATGTTATTTATATGTGTAGGAGTCAATTGGAAGTAATTTCGAAAGTTTTCATGCAAAGTGAAGTAAAAAGAGGAAGAATCTATAGAAAGTATAAGTTTGGTCCCCAGGTCCCGGACAGCGAAGCGGGGGTCACTTCGCGAGACCGGGATCGAAGCAGAAGAAATCAGAAAAGTGCCGGAAAGCAAAGTGATGGTCACTTCGTGAGACCAGGAACGAAGCAAAAAATTTCAACTTCTCCTATCCGAATCAGGAGAAGCCCAATTCTCCCCAACAAACCATAGCAACCATAAATACATCAAGAAAATGTGCTTTTAAGGGGAAGACACTACTTTGGAAGGAGAGAACACTTTGAGAGCATTATTTGGAGGCAAGAACATCACATAGAACAACTTTTGGAGGAGAAAATCATCGAGTTTTTCATTCCTTGGTCTTTTTCTTTGTAATTTTTTTATGCAAAGTACTTAGAAAATTATTGATACGAACAAGAGTGGCTAAGCACTCTGATTTCTAGGATTGTGATTGACATGATTATTAACGTTTATTAGTTATATCTCTGTTAATTTAGATTATCATCTTGTGGTTGTTTCTTTAATTATAATTTCAACTTGTGAATTATTGTAGCTACCAATTCACCCTACTATCTATGCTATTCTTAGGAAAGCCATGTTTAGATTAGAGTAAAATTAACGAGAGCTTGTTTCTAAACCTGTGGCTCGGAGAAAAATTTTGTGGTTAGGATAGGAATATACCTAATGGTCTTGCTTAGCTGAATGTTGTATTACATTCGTTCATGATAGATTCAATACCATAGGAATATAGGGTTGATATATTATAGATAGATAGTATTGTGGGAACATGCTATTTATATAAACGATCCGGTCAACTAGCAACCATAGATAATATGGATTAACGAGTGTGATTATTGAACTTAGTAGAATTGATAAACCAACCACAACCCTGGAATTTTCATCTCTTATGAATTGAAGTTGTTACACCCCATATTTTCGTACATGAAAGTATGCCATAAATGAATTGATGAAAGCTCGGGAATGAGATTGTTATGCCCTACAGAATCACGTCAATGTTACGCTCTGCAATATTATATTACGACGATGTTATGTTCCGTAGTATTAAATTACGATGATGTTATACCCTATAGTATTATACGTGAAATTATCATAAGATAATTGACTTCAGTTCAAGGACAAGATTATTTGGAGACTATAACCATTATGCTATTTCAAACAAGTGATGAGTAAGTTCGTGAAAGTGCGAGCGCAAGCAAATTAGAGAAAATAAACTTTTGTCAAAGTGTGGCATGTTGGGATAAAATATGGCCCGAGCTAAAATATTTGGCATTTATGGACTATTGCCATACAAGGCACCACATGACCATAATAGTAAGGTGTATAAGGTGTGTTAAAATTGAGTAGTAATTTAAGAAATTTAAGATAATTTTTAATTATATAGATATTTGGGCAATTATGAATTTTTAATTTGAGATTAATTAAGCTAACTGAGTAATTAAAACATTTTGGATAAGGATTTAAATCTTTCAACATGGCAGCACATCAAAGTTAAATTGGTGACTCTTAGACTTATGTCAAAGGTGGCAAAATATTGTGAAATAATCGCTTAATCACCTTGCCAAAGTGGGGTCCACCCCAATAACAAAATTGCCTCCAAAAATCACTTAACGATATGAATTAAGAGATTGAGTAAAAGATGGAATTTGAATTCTCAACAATTTCATATGAAGTTAATAACGTGACCTTTTCTGATTCAACAAGAATTCAATCAATAATTCAAGTTCATGGAAACGTGATTTTATTTTTTTTGCCATTCTAAGGAAGCCCGGTATAATTTTTCTCAAGAATATCATACAAATTTTCTCCTACTTCGATTCGCCGTTACATGTTTTGTCGTAATTGAAGTGTATCAAAGGGATTGCCAAGAGAATGTGCTCAAGTATGTTAAGGATATCCCTTCTTTCTTTTGGCATGATCCATGCGATACAAACAAAATGAGGAAATGCACAACTTTCATAAATGACTCTATTTATAGACGTATTAGAGGTGCCTATGTTCTTGAGTTCCCCCGTGTCCTATTATTCTATCATCTATTCAGGTCTCAGAAAATACGTAAATTAATTTCATGATATTAATCAGAGACATAATGCTCTTATGATACTCTGAAAGATTTTATTGACGCACTTCTCATGCATCGCATTCATTTGCATTGATCCATGAACATATAATATATATATATATATATATATATATATATATATATATATATATATATATATATATATATATATATATA
>MU783393.1:46828-91226 GCA_026770625.1 Nicotiana glauca
ATACATATATATATATATATATATATATATATATATATATATATATATATATATATATATATATATATATATATATATATATATATATAGGATATGGGAAAAGTTTACGACGTTATATACGCACCACCACCCGATCAACTGGTATACATTGATGATTTGCCCACAACGGACGAGATGATATGATGGGATGCCCTCAAATGCTTGATGATGTTATGAACACATATAACCATGCATGGTATGCTATTTATACGCATATGCATGACATTATAAAAGTAAAATGATTCATAGAGCTATGCAAACGTACATGTCGTGTCTTTTACTCCATGTTTCTCTCATGTCTATTATTTACTGATTTTCATTCCTTATATACTCGGTACATTATTTGTACTGACATCCCTTTTGCTCTAAGACACTATGTTTCATACCCGCGGGTCCCGATAGACAGGTCAAGAGCCCTCCAAGTAGGCTATCAGCTCAGCGAAAGATATTGGTGCGCTCCATTTGCTTCAGAGTTGCTTGTTTGTTTATTGTGATTTAGATGTGTATTTTTTGGTATGGCGGGACTCTGTCCCGACCTTTATGAAATTTATATATTCTTACAGTCTTGTAGAAATATGTCATGTACGTAAAAGATTGTATGACCTTGTCGGTCAATGTCTAGTATACGAGTGGTTATTTTGGCCTTATAGGCCCGTATGTCTTATGTATAAGCTGGTATCATATGTTGTATTCTACTTATCTCACAACAACCTTCTGGCTCAGTTATCTATGATAGTATGATATGAAAAGATACGTTATATTGGTACTCGGTTAAGTAAGGTACTGAGTGCCCATCATGGCCTATCATTTTGGGTCGTGACAAAAGTGGTATCAGAGCAGTTCTATTCTAGGGAGTCAACAAGCCGTGTCTAGTAGAGTCTTGTTTATGGGTGTATCTTGCACCACACTTATAAGCAGGAGGCTATAGAGCATTTAGGACTGTCACTCTTTCTTCTTACTCTAGATCGTGTGGTAGAGCTCAGTTGTAAGGACTCAATTTCCTAAACTCTATCTTATTCGTAATATAACGATATTTACATCTAGAAAGGTGGTTGGTAAGAGATATAGTTGTGGAAGAGTTAAGTCAGAGGAACTCAATTTGTGCATCATGCTTATGATGGATGAATGTGAGGTATTCAACAAATCATATGTATACTAAGATGTGTAAGCTTCTTGATAAGGATCCCTAAGGAAAGAATATATATCCACTCTTATGGTAAAAAGGAATATGCAGGGAGACACAAGTTTCAGCGAGTAAAAGAAGCAAGGTGAAAAAGGGTACGAAATACCCAGTTAATGAAGATTATCAGTATTACAGTTCCGGTAGAAAAATGTAAGCATTGTGAGTTACCCTCAATAGTAACAGAGGTACATATAATTGGAAACATATCTCAGTTACGCCCTATTGGGGTCTAACAGGTGTAGATTGAGAAAAAAGACGATATATCAGGATCCAGCTGGGATTAGAGTAACCCAAAATGGTGAATTGATTGTTTGTGTTAGCTGACATTTCTGAAGGATATTGAAAATGTACTAATATATATCCTTGTGAGACACCTAGATGGTGCACTCTAAAATAGTACAACTAGATATGAGTACTATAATGATAGACACTGGAAGCCTTGATGGGATAAATATTACCTTAGTATGGCTTATGTCCTTAGTAGAGCGAGAACGTTAAGCAACCTGAAGAGCTACTGGATGGAGCAAAGGGGAGCTTAAAGCAAAATAATGTCTTGTTTGAGTTTTTAGAATAAAGTGATAGTCATAAATATTAGTGGTAAATAAGAAAAGAGTTAATGAAGCATTATGAGTAAGATATGATACATGGATGACAACGGTAGATCAAAAGATGATAGTATTACAGAATCTATAGACAAGTGAAGGAAGAGACGAGAGGTGACATGCCTTAGAACAACAAAAGAGTATAGGCCATACAGTCATGCCCTCATTTCGAAAAATAAGTTCGCAACTCTAACGCGATTAGCAAAAGGAAAAGTCAGACTCTAGAATAATAGAACCAGTATGGATTGATGAACAAGATAAACTAAAGATGAATTAGGAATTAAGTGATTTGATAATAGTAGGTACCATGAGAATTTCAGTTTGTGTTTCGGCGATAAAAGAATGGATGACAGAAGAATAACCCTTAAAGGCCATTCTGGAAGACGCTTACCTAAAGAAAGCAATGTGAGCAATGTTAAGCTTAAAGGACTAAAAGTTCCAGTTACATTAGGTGTCACCCTCGTGACTAAAGAATTTTGTTATCCTTAGTGCAAAAGGATTATACCAAGGCGGGTAAGAGTCATCGATGATGTGAAAAGATGCAAATAAGGTAAAACATTTATATGTAGATCATCATAGCGCTAAATCTTAGTACTTCCCTGAAGGGGGAATATGGAGTGATGAGCATTAAGTCGAAACTAAGTGGTTGTAGTAACTATGGAATAATATATGAAGAATGTGATATGACTGAGAAAGGGTTAAGATTGAACATATCCAAATCCTACAAGTCTGCTGCAATTCCAGAACATTATGTAAATACGATGTCAAGAAGAGAAAGTAAGGGTCCCTGCCCGAGATGTTATTGATATATAAGGAGCCAGTGCGAGAAGTAAGTTAAGACAAAGGAAATGACCCAAGATAGATTACATGGTATGTTGATATGAGAGTGGGCCAACGAGTAGTTAGTAGTTGATTCAGGAAGGGACTTGTTATGGCTAAATAAGAGGATACAAACAAATCAATCGATCGTGCGAGATAAACAGAATGAACCCCAACATGGGAAATTCAGTATCACAACCTAAGTTATCAAATTCTTCCGGAACTCACATTCGATCAAAAACCCGACCAAACAACGTCCGAATGATTTGAAATTTTGCACACATATCCAAATCACCTAACGAAGCTACAACAACTCTCGGAATTCCCTTCCGACCCTTGGATCAAAATCTCACCTATCCACCGGAATTCGCCAAAATTCAAACTTCGCCAATTCAAGCCTAATTCTACACCGGACCTCCAAATTCAATTCTGATCGCACTCCTAAGTCACAAATCACCCCCCGAAGCTAACCGAACCACCGGAATTTGCATCCGAGCCCTCTAAATACATAGTCAGCTTCCGGTTGACTTTTCCAAAACAAGCTTCCTTCTAAGAGGTTAAGTGCCGCATTTCCAACTAAAACCAATCCAATTCTACCTGATCAACTCAATTACTGATATTGAAACATGTTGCAATATAATATGGTTGAAATGGGATGGTAACTCACGTGACGAGAGGCCGGGTCGTCACATCCTCCCCAACTAAAACAAACGCTCATCCTCGAGCGGGTCAAGAAACATACCTGGAGTCTCAAACAAGTGAGGATATATGCTCCGCATCTCCCGCTCGGTCTCCCAAGTAGCCTCCTCCATGGGACCTCTCCACTGCACCTTCACCAAAGATATATCCTTTGACCTCAATCTCCAAACCTGACGACCCAAAATAGCCACTGGCTCCACACCATAGGTCAAATCATCATCCAACTTTACTGTACTGAAGTCCAACACATGAGATAGGTCCCCAACATACTTCCCGAGCATAGACACATGAAATATTGAATGAACTCCCGACAGGCTGGGTGGCAAAGCAAGCATATAGGCCACATCCCCAATCCTCCTAAAGATCTCAAAAGGGCCAATGAACCTCGGAATCAGCTTCCCTTTCTTCTCGAACCGCATGAAGCCCTTCATAGGCGAAACCTTCAACAAGACCTTCTCGCCAACCATATAGGATACATCTCGGACCTTCTGGTCCGCATAACTCTTCTGACGCGACTGAGCTGTACGAAGTCTCTCCTGGATCACTTTCACCTTATCTAAGGCATCCTGGACCAACTCTGTTCCCAACAACCTAATCTCGCTGGGCTCAAACCAACTAACCGGAGATCTACACCATCTCCCATATAAGGCCTTATATGGCGCCATCTGAATGCTGGATTGATAGCTATTTTTGTAAGCAAACTCTACAAGAGGCAAGAAATCAGCCCAAGAACTTCCAAAGTCAATAACACAGGCACGCAACATGTCCTCCAATATCTGAATGGTACGCTCGGACTGCCCGTCCGTCTGAGAATGAAACACTGTGCTCAGCTCTACCTGTGTACCCAACTCTCGCTGAAAAGTCCTCCAGAACTAAGAAGCAAACTGAGTACCCCTATCTGATATAATGGAAACTGGGACCTCATGCAACCGTACAATTTCCCGGATGAAAATCTTTGCTAACCGTTCCGAAGAATAGGTAGTACACACCGGAATAAAGTACGCGGACTTGGTCAGCCGATCAATAATCACCCAAATCGAATCAAAATTCCTCGCTGTCCGGGGAAGACCACTCACAAAGTCCATAGTAATTCTCTCCCATTTCCACTTAGGAATTACCATCTACTGAAGTAGACCGCTCGGTCTCTGATGCTCGTACTTCACCTGATGAAAATTAAGACACCGAGCTACATAACCCACAATGTCCTTCTTCATTCTCCTCCACCAGTAGTGCTGTCTCAAGTCCTGGTAGATCTTCGTGGTACCCGAATGGATGGAATACCGCAAACTGTGGGCCTCCTCAAGAATCAAATCTCTAAGCCCATCTACATTGGGCACACAAATCTGGCCCTGCATCCTTAACACACCATCATCGCCTATAGTCACCTCTCTATCATCTCTGTGCTGAACTCTGTCCCTGAGGACAAGCAAATGCGGATCATCATACTGGTGCTCTCTGATGCGATTATACAAGGAAGACCAAGAAACCACGCAAGCCAATACCCGACTAGGCTCTGAAATGTCTAGTCTCACCAACCGATTGGCCAAAGCCTGAACATCAACTGCAATGGGCCTCTCCCCCACTAGGACATATGCCAAACTCCCCATACTAACTGCCTTTTGACTCAAAGCATCGGCCACTACATTGGCCTTTCCTGGATGATACAAAATGGTAATATCATAGTCCTTAAGCAACTCATGCCACCTCCGCTACCTCAAATTAAGATCCTTTTGTTTGAACAAATGCTGAAGACTACGATGATCGGTGAATACCTCACAAGATACTCCATATAAATAGTACCTCCAAATCTTCAAGGCATGGACTATAGCAGCCAAATCCAAATCATGAACATGGTAGTTCTTCTCATGGGGCTTCAACTTACGAGAAGCATAAGCAACCACTCTACCCTCCTGCATCAATACACAGCCAATCCCGATTCTCGAAGCATCACAATAAATGGTGTAAGAACCTGAAGTTGATGGCAAGGCCAATACTAGAGCTGTGGTCAAAGCTGTCTTGAGCTTCCGAAAGCTCTCCTCGCACTCACATGACCATACAAATGGAGCACCCTTCTAAGTCGACTTAGTCAAGGACGAGGCAATAGATGAGAAACCCTGGATGAACCGTCGATAATAACCCACCAAACCAAGGAAGCTACGAATCTCTGTGGCCAAGGACGGTCTAGGCCAACTCTGAACACCTCAATCTTCTTCAAATAGACCTGAATACCATCACTGGACACCACGTGTCCCAAGAAGGCCACGAAACTAAGACAAAACTCACACTTGGAGAACTTGCCATACAGCTGCTCCTCTCTCAATCTCTGTAATACAACTCGCATATTCTCCACGTGCTCCTCCTGACTACGCGAGTATACCAAAATATCATCAATGAATACAATAACAAATGAATCCAGATACGGTCGAAATACACTGATCATCAGATGTATGAATGCTGCCGGGGCATTGGTTATCCCGAAAGACATAACCAGAAACTTATAGTGACCATATTTAGTACTGAAGGCCGTCTTAAGAATGTCTGAATCCTTTATCTTCGACTAGTGATAGCCGGAACAGAGATCAATCTTACAAAACACCCTTGCTCCCTGAAGCTGGTCGAATAAATCATCGATGCAAGGCAGGGGATACTTGTTCTTCTCTGTTACTTTGTTCAACTGCCTGTAGTCAATGCACATTCTCATTGTACCATCTTTCTTCTTCAAAAATAACACAGGTGCACCCCACAGTGACATGCTAGGCCGAATAAACCCCTTTTCTAGGAGTTCCTAAAGCCGGTCTTTCAATTTCTTTAACTCTGCTGGTGCCAGATGATACGGCGGAATGGAAATGTGCTTGGTGCCCGGCACCAGATCAATACAAAAATCAATGTCCCTGTCCGGGGGCATACCCGGCAGGGCTGTAGGAAATACATTAGAGAGATGCCTCACAACGGGAACAGAATCTATACAGGGAGCCTCAGCTCCAACATCATGCACGAAGGCCAAATATGATAGACAACCCTTCCCAACCATACGTTGGGCTTTCAAGAAAGATATAACCCTACTAGGGACATAGTCATTCATACCATGCCACTCGATCCTCGGAACCCCCGGCATAGCCAAAGTGACTATCTTTGCACGACAATCTACAGTAGCATGACACAGAGATAACCAGTCCGTGCCCTGAATAACATCAAAGTCTATCATGCTCAAAAGCAATAAATCAACTCGGGTCTCCAGACCTCTAATAGTAACAAGCCAGGATCGATACACATGGTCCATAACAATGGTATCACCCACCGGGGTAGATACGTACATAGTTAAAGCAAGTCACCATCGGGTTGTACCCAAATTATGAGCAAAATATGATGACACATGAGAACAGGTAGAATCGGGACCAAATAAGACAGAGGCATCTCTGTGGCAGACTGAGATAATACCTGTGATAATAACATCTGATGCAAGGGCATCTGATCTTCCTGGGATAGCATAAAATCTAGCCTAGCAGCCGTCGCCTGATCGGTCTCTGCCCCTAGGGCAACCCCTGGCTGTCTGGCCTCCGCCCCTCTCTGACTGGGCTGGTGCTGAAGAAACCGGAGCAGAGGACGAGGGTTGATCCCTCTGCTGAGACTGACTACCACGACATCGAGGACACTGCCTCCTCATATGGCCATACTCGCCACACTCAAAGCATATACCAGATGCTGGAGAAGGGGACTGATGGGAGCCCCTCACACCAGGACAACCAGCCGGTGCGCCCTGCGCAGAAGAACCCTTAGCTGAAAGGGCATATGATGAGCTCTGAGCTGGGAGGGCACTAAGTGAAGACTGGCCCTGCTGGAACCCCTAATGACCACGGCCTAAAGACACCCCACGATACTCGGTACGAACCGACTGATGATGCCTGAAAGAACGACCTCTGTTCTGCTGAACTTGGCCCCTAGACGGAGCACTATTGAAGCTACCTGATCCTCGAGGCCTCTTGGACTCCCTCTCCTCTCTCTTCTGAGCGAGCCGTCTCAATATCACGAGCAATATCCATTACGTCCTCAAAGGTATGACTCAGAATCCTCTCTCGGGTCATCAGAATATGGACGGAATAGATGAGTCCATCCACAAACCTCCTAATCCTCTCCCGATCAGTCGGGACCATCCATGGAGCATAAAGAGCCAACTCCGAAAATCTCACCTCATACTGTGACACATTCATATCTCCCTTATGAAGCCACTCGAACTATCTCTGCAGCTCCTCCATCTGAGAATGCGGTACCAACTTCTACAGAAAGAGAGTGGAGAACTCCTACCACGACAAAGCGCCTATCGACCTACGCCGCTCATAAGCCTCCCACCAAGTAAAGGCTACTCCTGAGAACTGAAATGTAGTGAATGATACCCCGCTTGACTCCAAGATCCCTGCGGTCCGAAGCATACGTCGACACTTGTCGAGAAAGCCCTGGGCATCCTCGCCCGGAACACCACTGAAAGTAGGAGGTAAGAGCCTACTAAATCTCTCAAGACGACGCTGCTCATCGTCTGGCATAGCTGGAATCACATCATCCTGAACCGGGGCTACCGGCTGAACTGGGGCAACTTGCTGAACCGGGGCAGCCTGCTGAACTGGCAGTGCCTCTGGTGTCTGCAACCCTGCACTACCTACTCAGGCGTGGGAGTAGCGGGGGTCTGATTGCCTCCCCCAGCCTTCGAAGTAGCTGCTGCAGTAGTGGCTAAGACTGCCTGATCCGGGCCAGTACAAACTGATAGAATCTGAGCTAGGGCCTCCTGAAGACCTGGAATCACAATAGGCACAGCTGGTGCCTGAACAGGTGCTGCTGGAGCCTTTACAGCTGGAGCCTGATCCTGAGCCGAGGCAACTGGTGGGTCAACAGGTGCTGCCCCCTCGGCTCTACCTCGACCACGAGCACGTCCACGGCCTCTGGTGGCCTCAGTAGGTGGTACAGGTGGTCATCCGCCACATCCGGTAGCATGGGTTCTCGCCATCTGCGAGAGAATAGAATAACAGAATTTAGTTCTTGTATCAACAAAGTCGCAGGATAAGAATTCCAAGAATATGAAATTTCCTAAAGGTTCTACAGCCTCCCGAGGATAAGTACAGATGTCTCCGCACCGATCCGCGAGACTCTACAAAATCGGCTCATGACTCGCGAGACCAAATAACCTAGGCTCTGATACCAACTTGTCATGACCCCAACCCGTGATGGCGCCCAACACACTACTTTGCAAGCCCGACCATGTATAATAATAACCCCATTTATTGAACAGAAGAAGATAAATGCCATTTAAGTCAAAGTTCTAAAATACTGATAACAGTGCGGAGAATCCAACAAAAATAACAATACAGCCCGACTAGGACCCGATGTCACGAACATGAGACTCTAAAACACAGAGTAACATCCTACTATAAAGTCCGTCTAAATCTGAAAATGCAAAAATAGATGACAGGGTAGAGGGGAGAAAATCAATGGCTGCGGATGCCGTGCAGCTACCTCGATACTCCTGAAAGCTAAATCTGCTGATCAACTGGATCTACTCAGCGTGGGACTGCCCTGGATCTACACGCAAGGTGCAGGGAGTAAAGTGAGTACTCTGACCCACTGAGTAATAAACATAACTATAGTCTGAAAGTAAGAAAACGTAGAAAGTGCACAAGGTACTCTATATCTAGCAGTTTATATCTAAGACAGTGGGAATAGTAACCAACAAGTAATACAGTGTCAAAGAATGCAACACATATAACGGTACACTCTATTACCCTCTGCGGCATGTAGCCCGCTCCACTTATTTAACATCGACGGTGCTCACTGGGGGTGTGTACAGACTCCAGAGGGGCTCCTACAGCCCAAGCGCAATATCAGCCAGGTATTGGCATCAAATAGGCTCTCGGCCTCAATATCAATGTACTATCATCGCTGCGGCGTGCAGCCCGATCCATATCAAGGAAACATCCTCACTATTGGGTCTCCGACCTATCTCAGTCAAATAAGTTCACGGCCAATCGGTTTTGACATGCTATAGGGACCTCAACCCTTATATCCCTTTTCCATTTAATGTTCATATATAAAACACTGTTAATATATTATTTTTGACATTTGCAAACATTACTGAGAATATATGTTATGCACATAAGTGAGGAAAACACATAAGTATCCCCTAAGGATTCTACAAGTCAGCACAAGGCCCCAAACACGGCAATAAGCCCAATTTATAGTGATAAAGTATGAGTCTCAATCACCAATATAGTACTAATTAACACCCGGGATGGACTAAGTCTCAATCCCCAACAGTAACGACCCCGCACTCATCATGGAATGCGTGTCACACCTCAATATAGCATTACGATGTGAAAGTCTGGGGTTTCAAACCCTCAGAGCAGCATTTACATCCATTACTCACCTCTAGCCGGCCAAAGACTAGCTCGCAATGCCCTTCCCTCTCAAATAGACCTCCTCGCGTGTCGAATCTGGCCAAAACCACAATGAATACATTACAATAGGCTAAGGGAAAATAACCTAATCGAAAAGACTCGAAAAATACCAAAAATCACGAAATTTGCAAAACTCGAGCCCCGGGCCCACTTTTCGAAATCTATAAATTTTTGCATCAATACGATCCTTGTCTTGCCACGAGTTCATACATATCAAATACACAAGAATCGGGTTCCATTTGACCCCTCAAATCATTAATTCAAACTCTCTAAAGTTTCAAGCCCTGACCTCTATTTTTAACCATTAATTCCTTGAATTTCAGTGTTTATCCATGTTTTACACCCTAATAACATAATCCGAGTCCAATAATTCATACCTGATGAAAGCCCTTAGAATTCTCTTCAAAATCGCCCAAGATATTGCCTAAGCCGAGGTCCAAAATATTTTTCCTTCTCTTTCAAATTCGTGAAACACTGATAATTAAACCCAGGTCGATTTCTACTCCTGCGGTCAAATAAACGCACCTGCGGTCCCCGCACATGCAACAAAACGACCGCTTATGCGGTCACACTTAAAATCCCTTGGACCGCTTATGCGGTCTAGAACCGCTTCTGAGGTCGCCACATTTGCGGATCCACGGTCGCTTCTGCGGAAAAGGGTTCCCAGACCCAAATCCGCTTATGATACGCAACCGCCGCATCTGCAGAACCGCTTATGCTGCCCCTTTTCTGCAGATGCGGAAACAACAGAACCAGCAAACCTCTTCCATGCAACAAACTCCAAATTTACCGTTTAACCACCTGAAATCACCCCGAGGCCCCCTGAACTTAAACCAAAAGCACAGATATGATCTATTGTCTTATACAAACTTGCTCCACTCATCAAATCACTATAGCTAACATCAAAATCATCAAATTTTACCAAATCAAAGCCTAAGTTATCTAATTCTTCCAAAACTCACATTCGATCAAAAACCCGACCAAACGACGTTCGAATGACTTGAAATTTTGCACACATATCCAAAATCACCTAACGAAGCTACAGCAACTCTCAGAACTCCCTTCCGACCCTCGGATCAAAATCTCACCTATCCACCGGAATTCGCCAAAATTCAAACTTCGCCAATTCTAGCCTAATTCTATACTTGACATCCAAATTCAATTCCGATCGCACTCCTAAGTCACAAATCATCCCCCGAAGCTAACCGAACCACCGAAATTCGCATCCGAGCCCTCTAACTATATAGTCAACTTCCGATTGACTTTTCCAAAACAAGCTTCCTTCTAAGAGGCTAAGTGCCGCATTTCCAACTAAAACCAATACCCGATCAACTCAATTACTGATATTGAAACATTGTGCAACATAATATAAGGGAAACAGGATGGTAACTCATGTGATGACGGGCCAGGTCGTCACAATACGAACAATTCAATTGATCGTGCAAGACAAACAGAATGAACCCCAACATGGGAAATTCAGTATCACAGATATGACATCATGACCTTGAGAAATACTCAAATAGGAGTTGGGGTAGTTAAAGATACCGTATGAGTGTTATAGAAATAAAAGAGAGTCCCATTGGGAAGATAATCAAAAGTTCAGTTTAGAAGCAATTGTACGAGCACATAAATGTGGAGGTAAGTAACAAAAAATAATTATAGGTAAGTACGAACATCAAAAATTCCATCGGGTAAGCAATATAACAAGCTTGTAACTTTACAAAAGCCAGAAGGTCCTCCCTAAGTACTACAATGAAAGACGATATGAGTATAAAAAGGAAACATTCAACCAAAACATAGTAACTAGAAGAAGAAATGGTCTTCTAATAGTAGTCTCGCTACAAAATTGTATGCACTCCATAAGAAAGTGGTCTGGCACCTATCGTGGATAGTGAGAGGGAAGTGGAACCAAAAGTAATGGTCGAGATCATATGAGTTGCATGAAACTTTCGGTATGCGTGGGAACTAAGATATGCCAAGTACTCATGTAACAAGTGGCTTGAAATTAAAGAAAGTCGAGAAAGAATGAAAGGAATTATTCGATTAATGATCCAGAGTTAGTTACATTATGAATGCACTTAAGAGTTCAGAGTATTATCCATGCAGCATATATGTTGACAATCATATAGCCGTAGAAGACTCCAGTATAAGTTAATGAAAGAATTGAGCCTGGATCATAGATCGAATTATTAAAGGATTATATCATGGATATTATATATCACCCATGAAAGGCTAAACATAATAACTAATACCATAAACCGCAGATCAAGAGATAGCTTAAGCCCACATAAAGGTTGATCAGAGGAAAGAGGAAACTGAAGAGTTACATCAACTAAGTAAATCAGGATTTTGATTATTGGACCCAAAAAATTATAGAAATCATGGTAGAGAACATGGAAGAATCACTCTTAATATCAGAGGTATAAGAGAGACAATACAATAACCATATTTTATAATAGCTCTATGATAAATCCAATTAGAAATGTACCAGCCTCATAGGAAGTCAGTGTGAAGCTCTCGCCGAATCATGTAAAGAGGTGCAAGTGTTATAATAGAAGTTCAAGTTGTGGATGTGAATTATACCTAGGTGGAAGGGAGGTCATGAAAGAGATAGAAGATACGATTCGAGATTAAAGGTGAACAACGTACGAGATACTCAAAGGTAGAAGATCATGAATAGTCCATACTTTAGATAGAAGGCTAGAAGGTTAGAAGCGCGGGGATTCAATATCCAGGAATGATAGCAGCACCATTAGTGGCATATCTTCTAGCCTATGGTTTTTACGTATCGGGAGGTATAGCTAAGAGAGTAAATAAGAGTTATAGAGGATGTGATGTCTCGCTTGATGTTCCAAAATAACAAAAGAAAATCTATGGTACAAGTAAGTTAAACAAAGGTTGTGATTAGTATAAATGGATATACGTAGGTTGCAAGCTAAAGTATGGTAGATCGACAAGGTCTTAGGAAGACATGAGTAAAGATAAGAAAATACGAGTGAGAAGGTGACGAGAATGGAACAGTCCTCAGGATTATGCCCATGAAAAAAAGAAGAGCTGATGGTTTCTCTAAGTTATAGAAAGCTCAGTATAGCCTGAATGAACTTAAATGAATCTAAGACTAGCAGCATTCAGAAGAGATGGAATGCTACACTAATAGTACAATGAGGGTGTAATTGTGATGGATAAAGGATGGCGTCTAGGATTTCGAGTGAGTAATGATTTGAAGAGGATATCATGGAGAGTACGAGATTAAAATACGCAAATAAGTAAATCACATTGGGATGCTATAAAATACGGTCATTGAAGTACAATATCACCCCTCAGTTGATCGGGAAAATCACTTCAAATATTCCTCGATGCAACCCTAGTGGCAAGGTATGACGTAAGAAGTTTCAAGTTATCAGTGGTATATTGTAGATTAATATTGAGGTAAAATAATGGATGGACAAAAATTACAAAGTATGAGATGAGATTAGGCCGTCATTCTTAAGATGAACAGTAATTGAAGCGTTAAAGGACATAGATTTATACATATTGGATAAGCAATGAGAGTAACCCAGAATTTCGAAGCAGACCTCAATAACAAAAAATCGACGTAAGAGTTATGGTATAGTATGACCTACTTAGATTTAGTAAATTCATACGGATGGATAACGGGGTCTATGAAATAAGATATAGCAATATTCATAAGTTCGACAAAATACTTAGCGAAAAACATCAGTAATGGCTAAAAATCGGAGGAAAAATGAAAGAAGAGACGCATAAGCGCAGTTACAAGGTCAGAGTCGTACAAACTGCATGATAGAAGGTAGTAATTTTCACACCTCCTTTTTACCTACACCCCCCGCAAAGAGGGTATAAAGAGTTATTTCCAACTTGAAGTGACAATCGAAACGAGATTCATTTTATTAAAAATTCAGAGTCACCACTTGGGATAATTAATGCTATCCCAAGTCACTGGTTTAAATCCCGAATCTAGGAAAAGATTGACTCTGTTATACAGTCAGCGAATACAAAAATCTGGGTAAGGAATTCTGTTAACCCGGGAGAAGGTGTTAGGCACTCCCGAGTTCTGTGGTTCTAGCACGGTCGTTTTGATAATACTTGGCTTATTAAATTGTCTAATTCCTGATTTTAGAACCTATGTGTTTTTACCTTTTACCACTTTTAAATTAAGAAAATTATCCCGAAACGGGTTACGCGTACGTATACTCATTTGTTTGGCGCATCAAAAAAAATGTCACGCCAACATGTTTACAATTAATAACACTTTATTTTTATTAAGAAAACTTAGGCCGAAGTTGCGTAAACGCATACTCCAGTTTTGTTTTTAGAACCGCAATTATGTCACACGAACGTGTCCACAACCGCGATAGTATATTAACCGGCCCTAAAGGTTTTTCTACAAATATTCCTCATTAATAACTAATTAAAGTATTTGCGAGGGCCATGGAAATTTTCTAAATGGCGTACCTCGATTTTTTTTTTTTAAAGGAATTCAAACTAATGTTCGGAGGGCCATAACTATTTACGTTGTCTAATACGGCACTCCTCAACTATTTTATATTCTAATTAATTAACACAAAAGATATTCAAAGGGTCTTTCATGCCAATTTTAAACTCACGCTGCAAGAACAAGTAATTAAAGGTCCAATTCTCTTTCAAACCTGGGCCCAAAAGGGAGTCCCATTACTTATTTTGTAGACTACTGAATCAAAGATTTTCTATGACTTGAATTGAATTACACATGAGGCCCGACATTAAAATAAAGGCAGCCACAATGCTGGGACCCACGATCGAGCCCCTGCGAGAACACAAGGCCATGCACAAGCCCATTAAAATTAAACACTGATCCTATGGAGCACATATGATAACAAGGGCTATTGTTGCCGAGTTCTAATTGTTTCTAAGGTCTTGGGCCCAAGCTAAGCCCAAATCTAACAAGGGAGATGGAAACATCAGTATGTGGAGCCTAGATTGAGCCCCCACAAGCTCAAATTATCTCCACTATAGAAGTTGCACCCCAAACATATTATTCTGACCCAAGACACTATTCAATTAACCAATAGTCCTGTCTCTGAACTTTGATCACCTAAACGAGGAACAATTAAAAGCTGCTTTGCATGAAAAATAAAAAAAATTGATAGGCAAATTCAAACTACATCTACCATAAATACATGACTGAACCTCTTATGACAGCCAAATTTGCAATTAATGAAGTATTCCAATACTTTAAACATAATGGATGTAAGAATTTTACCTCTAACTTATGGTTATCACAATGACTGTTCTCATACAAAGTTATATACAAACAAGAGCACTTATTTCAACCAAAATTAAAACTAAACATAGATGTTTGAAGAAGTATACTGATGCAGTTTCGGGACAGTTCCATATTACCATACACTTAGCCAACATGGCTTAAACACAAAACTTAGCTAATGATCAACATTTTACCAAGTTCCCTATATCAGCATGTCCAAAACCAGCTATAACCACAATAGTTTTAGAAGCATGTAGAATCACTGTAAGGCTGTACTAATTATTACAAATCCAAGTTGACTACTAGTTTCCATGTTGAGCATACAACACATTAATTAACTCTACAGAACTGAAATTAGACTAATTGATTTGAACACGCAGGAACCAACATTTGGAAATCTAATTTTCATTTCATTTAGATATTAGACCTCAGATGATGTGAATCTAGGAACATGTACCTAGAAATAGAAAATAAAAGAACAAATAACGGTGAGCAGAGAAGCAGTAGAACTTGATACCAGCAATAACACAACATAGATTCAAACGATTGAAACACTGCAAAACAGCTTGAAAATTCAATGGAATAGTGGTCCTTAACAATTTGAAACAGAAAACTCCTCCCAAATTCAATATCACTCCATATGAACTCTCAGAATACCAGAAAATGCGCCCGGACTTGAAAACTTCAGAAATCGACTAAGAAAGGAAAAGAAGATTCAATGGAACAATAAAAAACTCTCAGCCGTTTCCTTTTTCTGATTTTTTCAGCTCTTTTTCTCTGTGTTCTTCAACTCTAGACTCCAGATTCTCTTCTTTAATCACTGTGTCTATCTGCATGTTCAATTCTGTCTGTCTGACCCTGTGTGTATGTATCTGTGTGTTCAGTTCTATCTGTTAGACCTTGTGTGTATGTATCTGTGTGTTCAGTTCTGTCCGTCAGACCGTGTGTGTGTGTGTATCTTTTTTGTGTATTTTTTTTAGCCCTTAAATAGGCATCCAATCAATGATATTTCCATTACCAAAATACCTTTTCCATTTTTTAATCCCACTTAACTTAGTGCCTTTAATTTAAAACAGCTAGTGCACCCCTATCATTTGTTAGCATCCCTTATATTCAATTATTGATATACTTCCTATTCCAATTTCCAAATTAACCCCCCCCCCCCCAAGCCCCTATTATTATCCCTTAAAGTTCTGAATTCTTATAAACATGAGAAACAATTCTCTAATCAGAATCCTAGGCAATCAGAATCAAAATGGTATCAGTTTCTGAAACCTAAATATTGAGATGGAACCAGAAATATCCTTACACATGAACAATCAACACTGACATTCAAACAAAGAGCCAAGATACCACGAAACACTAACATGTTGATTTCAGAACAAATATCATTGAACACATGTTAACTTATTTGACTAAACCCTAAAATGAAACTCTGGGAGACTAATGATTCATATGGCAAGTGCAAATATAAACGATTTAATACAAAAGCTAATCAACAAACCTAAAATCATAAAAAAAAGAACAAACTAGGCCAAATTAATTGAACAAGAAAACTAAAATTTATTAAAATAAAGATGTATAAATAAACCAATCCTAAAGGAAGGAAACTAGGTTCGAAACTAAACACAATTCTAGTCAAAGGACAGACCAACCAAAATATACGGAGAATAAAGAAGAAGAGGTAAAACAGACATAAAAATGAAAGAAATGACATAGGGAAACTCACCGATTAGGCTTGAATTCATACTTGGTATCCTGACTCGCACGAAACTGAGGCTAATCATTTGTTCTTTGTCAAGAACAAACTACTAGCATCAGTTTGGTAGTGAGCCAACCTTCTTATTACGAGAAACACAATCCTGAACCGATATATGCCATCAGTTCATCAAGAACCGGTTTCGAATTTTTTAGGGCTCAAACTTTGACTTGATATTCGAGAGGTTTTAGTAATATTTGAGGGAAACCAATTATGGATTAGGTATGAGGAGGTCAAGGTGGTTGTGTGGTGTATTTTTGGAGGTGTTTGGAGTCGGCGCCGCCACTGGGGAATATTATGGCGGCGCTAGGGTTCATCCCTTTAAATCAAAATACAAGAAGTTCTAGGGATGTTTAAAGGGAACTGAGTAGAGATTGAGGAAGAGGAGGTGAAGGGGATTCTATGGTGTTATTTTGGTGGTGGTTCGGGCAGCTACGATTTTTTGACTTCGATCTTCAGTCTGATATTCGAAGCACCTAAGGATGATTCGAAGGAATTGGATTGTGGATTCGGAAATAGGGGAGTGAGGGGGTTCTATGGTATAAAGATGGGGTTGATTGGTGGTTGCCCGCCGCTGTGGGTAATTTTCGGCGGGTGGCGGGCGGTGGAGTATGGATTGGTCTCTGAAGGTTAGAGACGTAAGAGGGGGGAGGGAGGGGGAGTTTCTAAGAGAGGAGGGTAGGGGTTTGGGTATATTAAAATTACCGATTCTATTATGGCCGTTGGATGATTGGAATCCAACGACTCTGATTGAATCAATAATTAAAACGTGGTCGTTTTAGTTTAGTGGGGGCTGGACCGGTTCAGGGGCGGGTCAGGCTTGAGTCAGGAGTGAGGTTAGGGACCATTCAATCAAATGAGATCGACGGCCCTGATCAAAACGTGTCCTAACGATGTCGTTTGGTTCTGCTATGGGCGGACCAGGTAGTGAACGGGTTTTGGGCCGGTTTGGGGTAGGTTTGGCCGGGTTTTGGGGATGGATTTTCGTTTGGGCTTGGGATTTTTGACCAAATTGGCCCTAACTAGTTTTTCCTTTTTTATTTTCTTTTTCTTTTCAATTTTCTTTCTAATTAAAATAAAATACAAACCCAAATTATAATAAAAACACTAATTAACTTTTTAATATTAATTATCACAAAATAATTAAATACCAAATTAAAAGAAAAATCACAAAATTTGATATTAAACATTAAAAATGCAAAATACGTTATTTTTTTTTGTGATTTTCATTTTTGTAAGACAACAATTTACTTAATTAATCTAAAAAATGTAAAATCAAATTCTAAATGCAAATGCAACATATTTTTGTATTTTTCATTGATTTAAACAAAAAATAAACATGCACAGACAAATGCAAATAATAACAGAAAATACCACAAAATCCACAAAATTGCAAACAAAAGGAAAAATTATTTTATTTTGAATTTTTGGGAGTAATTCACATAGGGCAAAAATAACGTGCTCACAGTTGCCCCTCTTTACTCAGAAACATGAAGAGTTTTCATGCAAAGATAAAGTGAGCGGTTACGAGCGATTTTATGCCCATTTGAATAATACGTGGGAACCATTTTTTGAATGATTTGACCGAACCTCTGCTTCAAAGGTTTCTTACATATCCTTGGCTATAAAGGAATCAGGTCAATATAGTTTGGGAAGTTTTGGTAGCTGGGACTACCAGGAAGCTGTGGTTTCACTATTGTTGTTGTTGCTGCTACTGCCACTGCCGACTGACCTCCTTATTACACCATGACAAAATAAAGAAGCTAGACTAAACTATAATCTATGCTTTAAAAAGATTTATTCTCAAACTTAATCTTGCGACAGTTGTTGCCTCGCTGACTTGTATTTTTCAGTGGAAGTTCCTTTGTTGCTGACTTGAATTGTATCTTGAGATGTTTTCCCTTTTCTTCAGGCGGGTACCTAATTGTTGAACCGTTAAACGTCTTCCTTTGACCACTGTTTCCTTCCTATGTTCTCCAGGCGGGCTCCTGATTACTTGAACTTTAATTGCTTCTTCCCCTCGTTCTCGAGGTGGGCTCCTAACCACCAACATTTAAATTGCTTCCCTTCGTTCTCTAGGTGGGCTACTGATTTCCAGCATTTAATCTGCTTCCCTTCGTTCTCCAAGTGGGTGCCTGATTGCTTAAACTTGAAATATATTACCTTGCTCTCCAGGTGGGCTCCTGATTACTGAATCTTTACTGATTTTCCTTGTTATTCAGGTGGATGCCTGATTGTTGAATCTTCAACTGCTTTTCCTTGTTCTCTAGGTGGATGCCTAATTTCTGAAACTTCAACTGTTTCTCCTTGTTCTCCAGGTGGATGCATGATTTCTGAAACTTTGACTCATCTTCTTTTCGAAACTAATTTTCATTGACTTGTTCTCCCTCGTTCTCCAGGTGGGTGCCTGATTACAAACACTTGTGTCAATCTTCCTTGAAACTTGATTTGTTTTCCCTTTTTCTCCAGGTGGGCTCCTAATTACTCGGTCCTGATATGTTTTTTATCCTTAACATCCGCGTTGTTCTTCCCTGTTCTTCAGACGGGCATCTGACTTCAACAAAATAGACAAAACAAAAGAAAACTTTCTGCCCCATTTTGGTAGTCGGGCACATTTGGGAGTGTTAATTAAATCATGTAACTAAATATCGCTAACAATTTGAAAGCTAGATCCCATTATCTAGGAGGGTCTTGAAAACTTATGGTAAAATGCATGTTTCAAAGATACATTATGTTCTAATGGTACGACTTCTGTTGAATCTTGTTATTTAAGATAATCTTAAAACTGCATCCCATTATCCAGGAGGGTCCTGAAATTTCAAATCAAATATTATCTTTCGAGTGGAAATTTTAAAGCTAAACTATTCTTCTTTATTGCAAAACTTATGCTAAACTTGTTATCTAATGAAATTTCTTAAAGCTCGGTCCCATTATTCAGGAGGGTCCTGAAAATTCAATTAAATCGGGGGAAAAAGGTCGAGGAAGCATAAAATCATAGCCACCAGTCTGGGAAGGAAGAGAAGTCAGAATCTTTATCCTCATGGAAAAAATATGGAAAAAGATGGTGTTTCTTCTTGGGGTGCATTTATGTTAAATTTTGCTACTCATGATTATTTTGAATTTTAAACTAAGTCCCATTTTCCAGGAGGGTCCTGAGAATTTTGCGATCAAACCTGTTTGGTACTTGCTCTTTTCTCGCGGAGGGTTTCACCGACACAAACGACATTTTCTGCCGCTATTTCAAATCAAAGAAAGATTCTTGTCAGTTTAGAATGTGATGATTAGTTGTGATACTCCTGCTGGGGATGTTTTTTTTTCTGCCAAGCTCTAGTTCGTCCGACTACTTTGAACTGGTCAAAAAATTATTTCAACCTTTGACTGATCCTTAACTGCAGTATCCCCAACTATTTTTTTTCATTTCTGCCCTTTCTATCTGAACCGTTGCATCTCTTACGAGATCCTAAACCATTCTTCCAATTGGACTTTCAATGACACCTTACGTCCTATCATACTATCTCTGGTGTGTTTTATCCGCATCTCGCTTTGCGCTATATTGGAAACTGATAGTAAGCTTTTAAAATCCTTCTCATTTGTTAAAACCATAATAATATTGAAAAAGTTGTAGCTGGATAACACTAAAAGAAATGAAATGCGATGATTTCAAAAGATAGAAATACAGAATAAAATCCTCCTCTAGAAGACTGTTTGAGAGAAGAAAATAAACTTATCTGAATGGAGTAATCGACCCCAATGATCATGGTATGCGTTCTGGATTAATCAACACAGTCTATTAAACTAATCAATTTTCCAATTGTCTTACTTTTGTGCTTCAAGATTTCCACAACCCAATTCTTTGCTGAATGCCCAAACTTGTTCATCTTGTAATGCCTTGAAGGATCTTTACCGTCAAACTTCTCTCATTTGTTCCTTTCTTAATTCCTTGTCGCCTTATGGTGCCTATGAAGGTTTTCACCAATAATACTCTCTCATTTTTACTTTCTCTCAGCTTTTGTCGCCTTATGGTGCCCATGAGGGTTTTCACCAATAAGACTCTCTCATTTTTATTTTTCTTGCCCAGACCAAAGTGTTGTCCTTGATATGAAACCTCTTTTCTTGCTCGACATGGCATTCCTCGAAGAATGATCGAGAGGTCTTTCTTTGGACAATAATGTGGGTTCTTGGATATGGTTGGAAAGAAAAGGGTATCAAAATGCTCCAAGCAACTTTGATGGGTTAAATTTACAACTTATGGAATTAGATTTCTTATCACAATCACAACTTTTCCCCCTGTTTCTTACTTGGGGATCTTTTGATTTTTATTTTACTATGACCGGGCTGTGAGGCTGCCTACATATCCTTAACAGGAATCAGGTCAAACGTAGTTCACACCTAAATTTCCTTCTTGTTATAATTTCCTCTTTTTACTTCTTTTCCTTTTCTCTTTTTTTTTCTTTTTCTTTTTCTTTTTCTGTATTTTGTTCCTTTTTCTCTTTTTCGTTATTGATTCCAAAAGAAGGGTATGAAATAAAATAAATAAGGCTCAAAAGGGGAAAACAAAGGGTAAAGTGTTTAGATAGCAGAACAAATTGCCTTCGTTATTCCAATCTTCGAAATGATGCCAAATACAAACAATAACAATTAAACCAAACAAATCATACATAATATCTCTTGACTGCATCAGAATTGATAGCCATGTCTATGCATTTTCCTTCGATATTTGTTAAACACAACGCACCATTGGACAATACTCTGGTCACAATGAACGGCCCTTGCCAATTCGGGGCGAACTTGCCTTTTGCTTCAGCCAGATGTGGAAGGATACGTTTCAACACTCGTTGACTCACTTCAAACCTCCTGGATGCACCCTATTGTTATATGCTCTTGCCATTCTCTGCTGATACGACTGGCCATGACACACTGCTGCCAACCTTTTCTCATCAATCAAACTCAATTGTTCCAAACGGGTTTTGACCCATTCATCATCGTCAATTTTGGCTTCTGCGACAATCCGAAGGGACAGGATTTCAACTTTTGCACGTATCACTGCTTTAGTGCCATATACCAAAAAATAAGGACTTTCACCTACTGAAGTACGGACAGTAGTGTGATAACCCAACAATGCAAATAGTACTTTTTCATGCATTGACTGGAACCTTCCACCATTTTCCGCAGTATCTTCTTTATGTTCTTGTTGGCTGGCTCGACTGCTCCATTCGCCTTAGGGCGATATGGGGTGGAATTGCGTTGTGTAATGTTAAACTATTGACATACTTCTGTCATCAAATTACTATTAAGATTAGCACCATAATCCGTGATGATCACCTTTGGTATCCTAAATCGACATACGATATTTGAGTGAACAAAATCAACCACTGCCTTCTTGGTCACAGATTTGAAAGTTTTAGCCTCAACCCACTTGGAGAAATAATCAATGGCCACCAAAATGAACCTGTGCCCGTTGGATACTGCTGGTTCAATGGGTCCAATGACATCCATGCCCCAAGCAACTAAGGTCCATGGTGCTGACATCGTGTGCAGTTTCGATGGTGGAGAATGAATTAAATCTCCTGTATCTGGCATTGATGGCATTTGGGCACAAAACTTATATAATCTCGTACCATGGTGAGCCAATAATATCCAGCTCGGAGAATTTTCTTTGGCAGAACATATCCACTCATATGCGGTCCGCAGACTCTGGAATATACTTCGGTCATGATGGCTTGTCTTGCATCTATGCCTCTTAGCAATCCAAGGTCTGGTGTTCTTTTATACAAAATTACTCCACTGAAGAAAAATCCACATGCCAACCGTCGAATTTTTCTCTTTTGATCCCCCAGTGCTTGCACCGGATATATCCCCATTTTGATGTAATCTTTGATATTGTGATACCATGGTTCACTATAAAGTTCCTCTTCCACCATGTTACAATAAGCATACTGATCATGGACTTGAATATGCAGAGGATCGGCATAAGCTTTGTCCAGATGGTGCAACATTGATACCAAGGTAGCCAAGGCATCTGCAACTTCATTATGGACCCTTGGAATATGCTTGAAGTCCACTAATTGAAACTGTTGACAAAGATCATGCAAACATTGTCGGTACGGTATGAGCTTCAAATCTCGTGTTTCCCATTCTCCTTGAATTTGATGCACCAGAAGGTTCGAGTCTCCCAAGACCAAAACTTTTTGTACATCCATGTCAAAATGCATTCCTCACACTCAGCCATATTATTAGTACAATAGAAACAAAGTTGAGCCGTAACAAGATAGTGATGCCCTGTTTAGAAATAAGCACGACTCCTATTCCAACTCCTTTAATGTTTGCAGCCCCATCAAAGAAAAGTTTCCAGCCTGGTTTTCCATATGTTTCAGTTCATCAATATGCATCACCTCTTCATCGGGAAAATAAGTCCTCAATGGCTCGTATTCTTCATCGACTAGGTTCTTGGCCAAATGATTGGCTAATGCTTGGGCTTTCATTGCGGTCCGGGTCACATAGACGATGTCAAACTCTGTGAGCAAAATCTGCCATTTTGCAAGTCTCCCTATGGGCATAGGCTTTTGGAAAATATATTTCAATGGATCCAGGCGAGAAATGAGGTAAGTAGTGTAGGACGACAAATAATGTTTCAATTTTTGTGCTACCCAAGTTAGGGCGCAACATGTCCTCTCAAGGTGAGTGTACTTAACCTCATAAGCTGTGGACTTCTTTCTAAGATAGTAGATGGCTTGTTCCTTCTTGCCAGTGATGTCATGCTGACCTAATACACAACCAAATGAATTTTCCAGGAATGTCAAACAAAGAATCAAAGGTCTCTCTTGTTCTGGTAGGACCAACACAGGTGGGTTTGACAAGTACCCTTTTATCTTATCAAATGCTTCTTGACATTCATCAGTCCATTTGACCACAACATCCTTCTTCAACAATTTTAAAATAAACTCATAAGTTGTTGTGAGCTGAGCAATAAACCTATTGATGTAGTTCAACCTCCCTAATAGACTCATCACCTCAGTTTTGTTTTTCGGAGGTGGCAACTCTTGGATAGCTTTGATCTTTGATGGGTCCAACTCAATGCCTCAACGACTCATTATGAATCCCAACAATTTTCCGGACGGGACTCCAAATTCACACTTGGCAGGGTTAAGCTTGAGGTTGTACCTGCGAAGTCTCTGGAAAAACTTCCTCAAATCTCTGACATGGTCATCCTATTGCTTTGATTTTATGACCATATTATCTACATATACCTCAATTTCCTTGTGTATCATATCATGCAACACCGTAGTCATTGCCCTCATGTAAGTTGCCCCAGCGTTCTTCAAACCAAATGGCATTACCCAGTAGCAATAAGTTCCCCACGGTGTGATGAATGCCATTTTTTCTGCATCTTCCCCATCCATTAGAATCTGATGATACCCAGCATAGCAATCCACAAAAGATCCAATCTCATGCTTAGCGCAATTATCGATCAAAATATGAATATTAGGTAGTGGGAAATTATCCTTTGGTCTTGATTTGTTGAGATTACGATAATCAACGCATACTCTAAACTTGTCGTCTTTCTTCGGTACTGGCACAACATTAGCTAACCAAACGGGATATCGAGTCACCCGAATAACCTTTGCATCCAACTACTTGGTGATTTCTTTCTTAATTTTCACACTCATATCAGTTTCGAACTTTCTCAATTTTTCCTTAACGGGCGGGCAGGCTGGGTCAGTGGGTAGTTTTTGGACAACTAAATCAATGCTTAAACCTGACATTTCGTCATATGACCACACAAAAATTTCTTTGAATTTAATAAGTGTTTTGATTATTTCTTCCCTGATACTTGGTTCAAGATGGACGATTATTTTATTTCCCTGATGTTATATGCATCCCCTAAATTGATGGCTTCTGTATCATTTGGGTTGGGTTTGGGTTTTTCTTCGAAGTGACTTAGTTACTGACTAATCTCTTCGAAGGCTTCATCCTCATCGTATTCCGATCGTAATCACAATCTACTTCTTGAACTATTATTTCGGAATTAGATTAATTTTTAAGATTGGGGTGAGGATTCCTCGTGCATGCCATGTCATTAGGACCAGCATAAAAAGAACTGTACGAAAAAAAAAAGACAAAATAAAATATCAAGAATGATGAAGAATGGAAATTTTATTTTAAGATAACAAGGTTTGCACACTCAAACAGACTGAAAAACAAAAATTTGGATTACAACCCTGGAATAATCCAGACAAACTGAAGGAAAATCAGAACAAACTACCAAGACTTCTTCTGAGTGGGGAGAGGAGTAGCCTTCCAATTATTAAGCTTTGTTTTTGGCCCGATAAATTGTACTTCTGCGCTGCTAGAACTTTCTCCACTTTCCACCATGTTCACACCAACGAACAACTTCTCAAATTTTTCAATTAACTCTTTATCAAGATCAATCACAGCACTGGGCATTGTTGTTACTGGTCGTCTTCTGGTACTGAGCTTGACAAATCACTGGAGAGACGTGGGACCGGCTTTGGAAGGACCCATGCCCTCTGTTTCAACTTTCTGGCTCTTTTGATGTCTGCAGCTATAGTCTTGAATCCCAAACCAAATGTTCCCAAGTTTTTAGGGAGGGACACCAGCTGTATGATGCCTTGTAGGGATGAACCTAAACCTTTCCCAGGCACAAAACCATTCTTCAACATTTCATAGGCCACCATGGCTGATGCAGAGGTTATCTTTGGATTCAGAATATTTTTCCTCTCTAGAATGTCCTCAACCAACAACATGTCAAAAACCTGGTAGACCCACGGTCCCTTGTCATCTTCCACTTCAGTGAACGGTACAATAGCATCACTGTGAGTGCACAAACTTTCTTCACCATGCACAACTATTTCCTATCTATCCCATTCAATTTTGACCATCTGGTGTAGTGTAGATGGGACTGCGTTAGCAGCGTGAACCCACGGTCGACCTAATAGCAAATTGTATGAAACAGCTATATCCAGAACATGAAATTCCATTGTGAACTCAACTGGCCCTATTGTCGGCTCCAGTATTATAAGCCCAACTAAATATTTGCCTCCGCCATCGAACCCCCGTACACTGATACTGTTCTTATGCTCTCTCTTATATTCCACTTTCAACTTACTCAGAGTGGAGAGAGGGCAGATGTTCGCACTTGAATCATTGTCGAACAATACCCGGGTAACCACCAAGTTCTCACATTTCACCATAAGGTAAAGGGCTCTATTATGCTCAGTACCCTCCATGGGCAATTCATCATCGGAAAAAGTGACTATGTTCACTTCAAAGATCTTGTTGGCTATCTTCTCCAGAAGGTTCACGATGATTTTATCGGGAACATGAGCCTCATTCAAGATTTTCATTAAATCTTGACAGTGCTCGTCTGAGTGGATCAATAATGACAATAGTGAAATTTGAGCAGGCATTTTCCTCAACTGTTCTATGATATAATAGTCCTGCACCTTTATCTTCCTCAAGAATTCCTCTGCCTCTTCTTCAGTTACAGCTTTATTCATTGACACTGGGTTATTTTTAGATTTTCTTAACTCCTCAGGGCAAAATATCTTCCCAAGCGAGTCAAATCCTAGGCCTCGCAAACTTCTTCTTTGACTTCCTTCTCTTTGTTAGTTACTGTTACCCATTCGTAATTCCATGGGATAGACCTGCTATCGACTATCGGTAACTTGATTACTGGCTTGATAATGATGTGATCTGTGCGGGCACCCTCTACGATTACAACAGGTCTGCTTGCCACCGCGGTCACAACTACTTTCTTCCTTTCTTGCTTCGCTGCAACCTTACCTGAAATCCCCTTCTCAACTACTACCAATGGTTCAACACTTTTCTCGCTCGACTTGAGCATGACGTCACGCTTGGTTGTTCAATTATCTTGGTTTCACTGGACCAAATTATCGTAAAGGTCTGTGATGGCTTCTTAGGCTCTCCCCTTTTATGCACTATCTCAATCATATGCGTCTCTTGATGTGCTGGCATCAGATTTCGATTGATATTGGGCACCTCTGGAGCTTAAACTTCAATTCTATTGGTATCAATGAGCTCCTGGAAAGAACTTTTCAAGTGCCAGCACTTCTTCGTTTCATGACCTGGAGTACCAGAACAATACTCGCAACTGACGAAATAGTTAAGATTTTTCGGGGGAGGGTTTGGCAATTTGGACTGTATCGGCCTTAACATATCCAGTTGTCTTAGCCTGTAGAACAAACTAGCATATGATTCTCCCAATGGAGTAAAGGTTTTTTTTCTACAACCTTTCATCCTTAAATGCATGATTGGGCCAGAAACTTGGTCTAGGAGGGTTTCGGTAAGCTCGTGGGGGTGGATAAGTGTTTTGAGGAACAGGCGCACGCCATTGCACGTGAGCGGGAGGTTGGTTGTATGCTTGGGCATGATGGAGAGAAAAATGGGGTGATGGTGGGGGTAATAGTGTTGGGGTGGATTATACTGGGTGTGGAGGTAAGTTTGGTGGTGGGGTAGAGGCTGATTATAGTGGTAAGATGAACCTCTAGGTCCGAACCAAGTTCCTAAATCAACCATTGCCACGTCCTCTCTTTTACTTTTCCCGATTCCTCTTGTGCCGCCCTGAATAGCCTGAGTGGTTGCCTTTATAGAAGAATAGTTCATGATCTTGTTCGACTTGAGCCCTTCTTCTACCATACCGCCCATCTTTACTACTTCATTGAAGGATTTGCCTATAGCTGATACCAGATGGCCGTAATAAGTCTATTCTAAGGCCTGCAGAAAATAATCCACTATTTTGATTTCTTTGTTTGGAGGGTCAACCCTCGCTGCCTATTCTCTCCACCGAAATCCATACTGCCTGAAGCTGTCATTGTGTTTTTTCTCAATCTTTGTCAATGATAGACGATATGGGACAATCTCAAGTTTATATTGGAAGTGACAAGCGAATGCTTGAGCTAGATCATCCCATATGTACCACCTGTTAGCATCTTGGCGGATGTACCATTCTAATGCCGAACCACTCAGACTCTGACTAAAATATGCCATTAATAATTCGTCCTTCCCAGCGGCTCCCCTCATTTTTCTACAAAACCCTCTCAAATGCTCTACTGGATCTTCGTGCCTATCATACAAATTGAACTTGGGCATCTTAAACCCTCCCGGTAATTGAATGTCTAGAAATAGACATAGATCTTTGTAAGCCACACTTACCTAACCTCCCAACCCCTGCATGTTCCTGAATGACTGCTCCAAGCTCTTGACCTTCCCAAACATCTCTTCCTGCTCAGGATTTTTAGATGGTTTTTCAGCTTCCACCGGGTGATCAAAACGAGGAGTACAAACTTCTGAAGCTTTGAAAGTGGGCTTTGGGGGGTAGTATTGGTTATCCTGGGCTTGGAACACATGCTCGTTAGAGGACCTTTGGAGCATAGCTGGTGGAGATGCTACAAAGACAAGGGTGATTGGTAGAGGAGGATATGGAACTTGTTTGGGTGGTGGAGCTTGCAGGGTTTGAGAGGTGGTGCCTTGGTAGTGATAGTAAATAGGAAATCCTGCAGATGGATCAACAGTAGGATGTTCCTAGGTTTGAGCCAATTGTGGGATAAAAGCAGGGTTCACGGGGTAGGCTGGTGGTGGTTGCCCAGGCCTGATACATTTCGGCCATTTGTTGTTTCAATTTGTACATCTCTTCTTTCATTGTGTTAACATCCAATTCTTCCATCTCTTTTGAAGAATCGATGACACTTGCATCAAGTTCCTGATTAGACATGATTAATTCGGCCTTGGATCTGGTGTTATATGAATGGGTTGCCAGTGTGCTAAGTAAACTAACAACTGCCTGAGCTCTGATACCATCAATCAACAAACTTGTTAGTCATTAGAGTTTAACAGATAGGCAATCGCACATTGGAGTGCAATGCAACTAAGCAATTTAACCATTTCTATCATGTATTTGCTTGGTTGCTTGTGTCATCCCGGATTTTCCTAATTATGACCTCTCCCTTTATCACTCATGCATTTCTCTGTTCTCATTTTTCATTTTTTTTATTTTATTTCTCTTTCTTTTGGTTATGGTTGAATCTTATAGAGATTGTCTACGTATCATGACCCCACGCGAATCAGACCGAGCGTAGTTCTGGTGGATCAGAAATAAAGTAAATAAACTAACATTTTTTTAGATTTTGATTTTTCTTCAGCATTTTTGCAAAGAAAGACTTCTAAAGAAGAATGATTTTTTTATTTTTTTTTTTGAATTTCGACTCTTTTTTTTTCTTTTTTTTCTGGAATTTCGAAAGAAAAACTTCTAAAGAAGAAAGAAAATATTTTTGAATTTTTTGAAATTTTATTTTCAATTTATGAAAGAAATGCTTCTAAAGAAAAAAGAAAATATTTTTGAATATTTCTTTTATTTCTTTTTCCTAAAGAAACACAAAAAATTTTTATTTTTCTTTAAAATTTTCGGCAGAGTTTCAGTATATTTTGGACATTAGTTTTTCAAAACAGACGATTTTCTCTCTCAGTCCTCATATTGTTTTTCCTTCTCAACTTTTCCCTTATAAGCCAGTCAATGAGCAAATCCGATACAAATGAATGCATAAGTACCAAATAAGATCCATCAGGATGGTCTTTTCATTTCGGGTACACCTGTCCTAGACAGACCTAACCCCTGTGTTGAGTCTCCAGAGTCAAATGCACATGTTGCAAACAAACATTCCTACTAGGGATCTGGCATAAGGCTGAGTTATTCTAGGTTTAAAGCCTAGGGGGGAGTGTTTTAGACCTTGCTTACCCAAGCAGACAGTTCGAGCCGAAGCGGGGGTAACGTACCGGGAGCACGAAAGTCTACCCGGCCTAGTTACTTGACCCAACCTCGTTCTAATTGGTATGAATTCTAACAGAAAAGTGGGCCACGCGCACGTGTGCACCATAAATTTAGAAGACTCAGAGAGAATAAGGGTTCCGTGACAGTTTATATACAATTCACAAAAATCAAAGCGCTAAAAAGCAACACTTAGCATATTAGGCCCAATTATGTAAATAAAATAAAATAATAAATAAAGCCAATATAATAATTATTTTAAGCTCAAATTTTGGACCCTAAACCAGATGTTCTGGGTTCTCCTCCCCAGCAGAGTCGCCAGAGCTATCATACCTCCTTTTTACCTACACCCCCGTAAAAAGGGTATAAGGAGTTATTTCCAACTTGAAGTGACAATCGAAACGGGATTTATTTTATTAAAAATTCAGAGTCGCCATTTAGGATAATTAATGGTGTCCCAAATCACCAGTTTAAATCTCGAATCGAGGAAAAGATTGACTCTTTTATACAGTCTATGAACACAGAAATTTGGGTAAAGATTTCTGTTAAACCGGGAGAATGTGTTAGGCACTCCCGAGTTCCGTGGTTCTAGAACGGTCGCTTCGATAATAATTGGCTTATTAAATTGTCTAACTCCTGATTTTAGAACCTATGTGTTTTTACCTTTTACAGCCTTTAAATTAAGAAAATTATTTTGAAACGGGTTACGCGTACGTATACCCATTTGTTTGGAATGTCAAAAATCGTGTCATGCGAACGTATCCACAATTAATAACACTTTATTTTTATTAAGAAAATTTGGGCCGAAGTTGCGCGAATGCATTCTCCAGTTTTATTTTTAGAATTGCAATCATGTCACACGAACGTGTCGACAACCGCGATAGTATATTAAACGGCCCTAAAGATTTTTCTACGAATATTCCTCATTAATAACTAATTAAAGTGTTTGTGAGGGCCATGAAAATTTCCTAAATGGTGCACCTCTATTCTATTTTGTTTAAAAAGGGAATTCAAACTAAAGTTCGGAGGGGCATAACTATTTATATTGTCTAATATGGCGCAACTCAGCTAGTTTATATTTTAATTAATTAACACTAAAGAGATTCAAAGGGTTTTTCATGCTAATTTTAAACTCACACTGCAAGAACAAGTAATTAAAGGGCCAATTCTCTTTCAAACCTGGGCCCACAAGGGAGCCTCATTACTCATTGTGTAGACTACTGAATGAAAGATTTTCTATGACTTGGATTGAATTACACATGAGGACCAACATTAAAATGAAGGCAACCGCAATGCTGTGACCCAAGATCGAGCCTCTGCGAGAACACAAGGCTATGCACATACCCATTAAAATTAAACACTGATCCCATGGAGCACATATGATAACAAGGGCTATTGTTTCTGATTTCTAATTATTTATAAGGTCTTGGGCCAAAGCTTAGCCCAAATCTAACAAGAGAGGCGGAAACATCAGCGCGTGGATCCTAGATCGAGCCCCCGCAAGCTCAAATTATCCCCACTATAGAAGTTGCACCTCAAACTTATTATTCTGACCTAAGACGCTATTCAATTAACCAATAGTCTTGTCTCTGAACATTGATCACCTAAATGAGAAACAATTAAAAGCAGCTTTTCATGAAAAATAAAAAAAAATTGATAAGCAAATTGAAACTACATCTACCATAAATACACGAGTGAACCTCTCATGACATCCAAATATGCAATTAATGAAGTATCCCAATACTTTAAACATAATGGACCATATCAATTTTACCTCTAACTTGTGGTTATCACAATAACTGTTCTCATACAAATTTACATACAAACAAGAGCACTTATTTTAACCAGAATTAAAACTAAACTTAGATGTTTGAAGAAGTATACTGATGCAGTTTCGGGATAGTTCCATATTACCATACACTTAGCCAACATGGATTAAACATAAAACATAGCTAATGGTCAACATTTGACCAATTTCCCTATATCAGCATGTCCAAAACCAGCTATAACAAAAAGAGTTTCAGAAGTAGGTAGAATCAATGTACGGCTATACTAATTCTAACAAATGCAAGTTGACTACTAGTTCCCACGTTGAGCGTACAACACATTAATTAACTCTAAAAAACTGAAATTAGACTAATTGATTTGAACACGCAGGAATCAACATTTGGAACTCCAATTTTCATTTCATTTCAATATCAGACCTTAGATTATGTTAATCTAGGAACATGTTCCTGGAAATTGAAAATGAAAGAACAAATGAGGGTCAGCAGAGCAACAATAGAACTTTATACCAGCAACAACACAGCCCAGATTCAATGATTGAAACACTGAAAACTAGCTTGAAAATTAAATAGAATAGTGGTCCTTAACAATTTGAAATAGAAAACTCCTCCCAAATTCAATATCACTCCATATGAACTCTTAGAATACCATAAAATGCGTCCAGACTTGAAAACTTCAGAAATCGACTAAGAAAGGAAAAGAAAATTCAATAGAACAGTAAAAAACTCTCAATCGTTTCCTTTTTCTGATTTGTTCAGCTCTTTTTCTCTGTGTTCTTCAACTATAGACTCTAGATTCTCTTCTTTAATCATTGTGTCTATCTGTATGTTCAGTTCTGTCTGTCACACCCCATGTATGTGTGTATCTGCGTGTTCAGTTCTGTTTGTCAGACCCTGTGTGTGTTCAGTTCTGTCTGTCAGACCATATGTGTGTATGTGTATCTTTTTTGTGTGTTTTGTTTTCAGCCCTTAAATAGGCATCCAATCAGTGTTATTTCCACTACCAAAATACCTTTTCCATTTTTTAATCCCACTTAATTTAGTGCCTTTAATTTAAAATAGCTAGTGCACCCCTATCATTTGTTAGCAGCCCCTATATTCAATTATTGATATACTTCCTATTCCGATTTCCAAATTACCCCCCAAAAGCCCCGGTTATTACCCCCTAAAGTTCTGAATTCTTATAAATATGACAAAAAATCCTCTAAACAGAATCCTAGGCAATCAGAATCAAAATGGTATCAGTTTCTGAACCCTAAATATTGAGATGGAATCAAAAATATCCTTACACATGAACAATCAACACTGACATTTAAACATAGTGCCAAGATACCACGAAACACTTGTCACACCTACTTTTTCCAAGCTTTACTACACCCCGTGAAGGGTATAATAAAAAAAAATCCAATTTAAGGACAACCAAAACGAGATTCGCTTATTAATAGATTCACAGTCGCCACTTGGGAGATTTATAGTATCTCAAGTCACCGGTTTGAATCCCGAATCGAGGAAAAGGTTTCGACTCTGTATTACAGTCGCGAATCAGAAATTCGGGTAAGGAATTCTGTTAACCCGGGAGAAGGGGTTAGGCACTCCCGAGTTTCGTGGTTCGAGCACGGTCGCTCAACTGCGATATTTGGCTAAAATATCTGATTTTGATACATGTTAAACCTGCAATGCAATTTTAAAGTAATTTACCGCTTTTTGTCAATTATTATTTTTATTTAAGAAAGTGAACGTCGTTTAAGAACGTGTTTTCGGATCACGTCACATGAAATGCACCCGGATCCTCGACACATTCTTATTCAACGTTTTCGGATTTGGATTTGGGTCGCATGAAATGCACACCCGTATTTAGGAAGGTTATTTTATTAAAAAGACACGCCTAAAGTGGCTAACGTATTATTATATTTTGGGTAGGCCGTGAAATTTGCTAAACGGTCCGTCCCGAATACTAAGCATTTTTGAATTAAGTAATTAATGAGGGCCCCATAATTGAATATTTTATTTGGCGAGGCTCGTCTCATTTTATTATTAAGGCCAAACTAAAGTAACTAAATTTTTTATTTTTTTTGTTTTATCTCTAAAAGTCAATTAATTCGCGAATATAAATTCGAATCTCGAATTCATGTCCGAATTCAAACAAAAGAGTAAAACCTTTTAGCTTGAACCCGCTACCTAATTCAAGACCCAATTTCATATTTATGGATTAATTTTCCATATTCATAATTATATATTTTTTTAATATTATTATATTTGGGACTATTGATTCTCATTTTAAACTTCAGTAACGCCTCAAGCTTAGACGAGGTAATGAATTAGATGTCTCAACTATACACAAATATAGCCAAACTTTGGGCCAAGCGTTTGAGCCCAATATTAGTAAACAGGAGTATGGCTATTGATTGGGTACGACCCAACCTTGGATGTACTACAGAGGTACAGACAGGCTTCAAATGAAATAGAGCCCAATAATATCTTCACAGTCCAAATTGCAATGGCAAACATGCACTCAAAGGGGAACACAAAGTTGATTAACAATTGCACGTTATGATTTACGTTCTACACTAATTAACTGAAGCAATTCATTTTATTTGGCATATATGTTTTTGACCCTAAAGCAATGACTGCTATGGACTGACTATTTGAAACAAAGCACAGTTACTGTGTTTGCTTAATGAAAGAAACGTGCTTACAAACATTAATGTAAACATTCTGAAACTTCATATATTAAGCAAATCGTACATGGAACTTATTTAACATGCTGAACTTGGATATTTAACTTGAGAACAACTAAAATGATTCACATCAATTAAACTATCATATCTACTAATAAAAAAAATTATTTTAAGGAAAAACTGCATTACAACTTCAATTGACAAATGTGATCAATCAGCTCTACTTTAAAGCGAATTCATAACTAATTTCTGATTTTAAACCAAACTTCTACTTTTAAAAAAAAACTGATTTTGAACTCGTACTTAACAGCTTTAACTCAGAGGTTTAAGAAAATTCAAACTAACGCTACTCAAATTTAACATTCATATAGTGAAAGAAGTAATCACATTGTTTAATAGTTCACAGTCCATTAGTCCTTAATTACAATTTCATACAGTCATGGCTCTATGATCAATTCTACTCCATAAACAGATGCAAACTAATATCAACATACAATTACACATCTTAGCTATTAAATGGAGATGCAATGGAACTACGCATCAATTGAGAATGTAAAGAAGCAAATGAGCATTGTTTTATTTTCAATCCAAACTCTGAGATTTACAGCAGTGTAATTGGCAATGAAATTTGATGAAGGAGAAGAGCAAGTCAGCAAAAATATCAACAGCAGATCGTAGCAGGATAAAATGCAATTCGAAAAAGTTCAATAGCTCGGAAATATTTTTGAAAGCCAAGCAAACTCAATAAATCATCCCTCAATAATGTCAACAGACTAAATCAGCATGCTACACCATCACAATTAGTAGATAACTTGCAATTGACTAAAACTAATCCCAATTCACTCGAAAAAACCAGCCAATAAACTTTCTGAAATCTTCAGGAACTAGAGGAATGAATTTTAATAACTAGAAATTGAAATTAACTTTAATCCTTCAATGTAACAGTGATATTTGGTTTTTGTTGTTGATTTTCTAATGTTTATGGATTTTTAGCAAGTTTAAAATTCAAATAGAAATCTGAGATTTGAAGAAGAATTGAGGAGGGAAAATGTGGAGGTTCAAAAACTTCTTAAGCAAGTAAAAAGACGGCTTATTTATAGATGTAACTTGGAGGGAAATTCAGATTTTAATGTTTACATCTTAGTCCCTCTTTATTTCTACTTTTACCCCTTTATTTCTAACTTGTTGCACAAGTAAGTGCACTTGTTTAGCTAATATTCACACTAGAGCCCGATCTAGAAGATTCTAAACCTATTATAATTCCTATATTGCCCTCACTTCATTATGAAATTTACTATTTTTAATTAAACTACCCTTTTCATTACCCATACTACCCCTAAAACTAAGCTGAAATTACTAGTAGCCTATTTTGATAATCCAAAAGTGCCCCTACCTTCCTCAAAGAATTACTGCCGTCGATTCTTTTCTTATTTCTTTTTTTTATTTAAGACTAATTATTATTTCGTAATATAAATAACTATAACCAATTCATACTCCTAATTATCAGAATCAAAACTAATATCAGAAATTAACAGAGATGAACAATTAATCTATCATTTGATCACACAGCAAAAATAGAAGAAAACCTAATTATCTTGTTACCAACACTTAAACAGTGCAATTAGCCTAATCGAGTAGTCATTGATCGAATTTTAAAACCCTAAGAAATTCAGGCCTAATAGTATACAAAATACCAACAAAATTTCAAACACAACCAAACAATAAATCCTAATTAATCTAATGACTAAATGGAATCATTTAATTACTTGAAATGTTTACTAATCAGGATCAAACCAGAACTAGAACAAAGAAATAGAAAAATAGGAATTAAACAAATTCACTAGCCTAAACAGATTTATAACAGATTTTTTATATGAATTTGCAGAAAGTATAGGACTAATCTGAGCGCAGAAAAGAACAGGAAATCGATCACAAGAAAAACCCAAGAAAACAATTGAAAACAAACACATCCATAAATAGACAAAGATTAGAAAAAAAAATAAAAGAAAAGAAGAGAAAGAAAAAGATGAAGAAAACTTATCTAGGTTTCTACCAGGAAATCTTGAAATATCTAATCAACTTGCTCTAGTCACACTTGAGCCAAACGCTCACAAGGGTTCGATAGTAAAAGACCAAGGGATCTCACAGTGTTAATCTAGACTCGATTGGGGTTATTTGGACCTTGGCCGGAAAATTTTCATTTCAATATTTGAGACGCTCCGGCTATATTCGAGCTATAATATTATGGGTTTGGGTTAAGGAGGTCGAGGTGGTTTTATGATGTTATTTTGGGGGTTATTAGGTTAACCGGCTACTTGGCCGAAAAATCTTCTGATGAAGATTCGACGAGATAGGGCAAGATTCGAGGAAAACTGATGGTATGGATGGAAAGAGGGGTTCATGGTGGATCTGTGGTTTGATTTTGGTGGTCGTTGGCATAAGTTGCGTTTCCCGCCGGTGAGGATTCCGGCGAGGAGGAGGAGAGATACGATATGAAGGAGATGAAATGATTTTAGGATTTCTGAAATGTAGAGTTATTTTATTTAATTAGTGTATTAATCCATGGTCGTCGGATGAGATAAAATGAACGGCTCAGATTCACTGAACACCAAACAGTGTCGTTTGGTTTATTAAATGGGCAGGTCGGGTTTGGAAATGTTTGGGCCTGGGCGGGTGGAATTAATTTGGGCCATACGAAATAGGTTGCAACTGGCCCAATTTGGGCAACCCTTTTGTTTTCTCTTTTTGTCTTTTCTTTTATTTCTTTTGCTTTGTTTTCAATTTTATATTTTTGTATTTTTATTTTGTATTGTATTTTCTGAATTTTTAAAATAGAAATAAAATTTTAAATTAAACTAATTAATGGCCTAAAATTACTTTTTAAAGCTATTTTGTAGCAATTTCCAATTAAAATAGGAAAATGCCAAAGTGAACTATTTTTGATTTTCTTTAAATTGTTCTAAAATGAATTAATACCTACTTAATACTAAAATGTGAAATTAAATTCCTAATGTAAATGCATATTTTGAATATTTTAATATGAATTATTATGCAACCAATTAACACAAAAATACAATAAAATTCATAAAAATTATAAAATCGTTTTATTTGAAACTTTTGGAATAATTTGCTTAGGGCAAAAATCACCTATTCACAGCTGCCCCTCTTTGACCGGAAACACGAAGAGTTTTCGTGCAAAGATAAGTGAGCAGAAATGAGCGATTTTTGCCCATTTGCATATTCCGTATGAAGCACCTTTGAAAGAGTTGACCACACCATGCTTCAGAGGCTGCTTACATATCCCGAGCTAAACGGGAATCAGGTCAGTGTAGTTCAAGAATGTCTGGTAGCTGGGACTACCAGGAGTTGTGATTTAACTGTTGTTGCTGCTGTTACTGCTCGCTGCCCTCCTTATTACACCGTCAAGATAAAAAGAAGCTATCCTAAGCTATGATATAGTTCCTATCTATATCTCTAAACTTGCTCTTGTGTTGTCTTGAACTTGTATCTTGTGTTCTTCCAATGGAATTCTTGTTGTTGCCTTGGCGATGTTTTTCCATTACTCTTGATGATGCTTGATTGCTACAATGTGAAATATGTGTCCATTTTTGAGGTGGGCTCCTGGTTGCTGACGCTTGAGAAGTATTCTCTTGTTCTCCAGGTGGACTCCTGCTAGCGATGCTTGGAAAAGTATTCCCTTGTTTTTCAGGTGGGCTCCTGCTTGCAATGCTTGAAAAGTATTCCCTTATTCTCCAAGTGGGTGCCTGATTGCAACAAAATAGACAAACAAAGAAAATTTTTCTGCCCCAGTTTGTTGACTGGGCGTATCATGTTATCAGACATTAAAATTTTAAAAGCTAAAATTTAGATTATACTTCCCTTGTTTTCCAGGTGGGTGCCTGCTTGCTGCATTTGAAAAGATATTCCCTTGTTCTTCAGGTGGGCTCCTGCTTGCTGACTTTTGAAAGATATTCTCTTATTCTCCAGGTAGGCTCCTGTTTGTTGAATTTTGAAAGATATTCCCTTGTTCTTCAGGTGGGCTCCTGCTTGCTGACTTTGAAAAATATTCCCTCATTCTTCAGGTGGGCTCTTGCTTGCAAAAAACATATAAAACAAAGAAAATTTTCTGCCCCAGTTTGATAACTGGGCGCGTTGTGTTGCCAAATATTAAACTTGAAAGATGAGACTTACATTATACTTCTCTTATTCTTCAAGTGGGTGCCTGACTGCTGCGTTTGAAATGTATTCCCTTATTTTTCAGGTGGGCTCCTGCTTGCTAGCTTTGGAAAGCATTCCCTTGTAATTCAGGAGGGCTCCTGCTTGCTGGCTTTGAAAACTATTCCCATGTTATCCAGGTGGGCTCCTGCTTACTGGCTTTGAAAACTATTCCCTTGTTATCCAGGTAGGCTCCTGCTCGCTGGCTTTGAAAACTATTCCCTTGTTATCCAGGTGGGCTCCTGCTTATAAAGAAAAATTCTTTCTGCCCCTGTTTTAATCAAAGAAATATTTGTTAATATAAAATGGTGGTTAGCTAGTGGCATTCTTGTTGGCCATGCTCCCGCTTCTGACTTTGCTCTAACTTGCTTCTTTGGACTTGCTTTGACTTGCTATGATTTCCTGGCTAAATTTAAACCCTCTGATCTTGATGACCCCAATGTCTTACCTCATGTTACTGTTTTGTGTTTTTGTCCCTTTCTTGTGAAACTTTGCTTCTCCCTCATACTTATCGGATTACCCTACTGATGGGATTCCCATTGGTCCTTTTTGCCTTACTTTCTTTGTTATTTACCAACCTTGTTATGCCATACAACTGGGAAGCTGGTAGTTAGTCTTGAAATCCTTCTTTTGTTTTGAATTGAACTGACACTGAAATGTCTATAAGACAGACTTCAAGAGAATGAAATGCAATGACCTCGAAGGTTTTGAGGATAGAAAGATTCTGAAAATGAATGAATTGTAAGAAAAAGGATAGGACTTATCTGGGTGGAATCGCTGGTACCATTGATCGTGCCAGGCATTTTGGATTAACCAGCCTAGTCCATCCAACCAATCAACTGTCAATTGCCATATTTACTGTTCCATACTTTCACAACCGACTTTCACCCAAACCCAAACCTTGCTTGTTTTGCCATGTTTCAAACACCTTTCAACCACAGACTTCCTTCATTTGCTCATCTGAAAAATTCACTTTCGCCTTTCGGTGCCCGTGAGGGTTTTCACTAATAAGGCTCTTTCATTTTTAATGTCTCTCAAACTCACTTCACCTTATCGTGCCCGCGAGGGTTTTCACCAATAAGACTCTCTCATTTTCAATATCTCTCAAACTCACTTCGCCTTACAGTGCCCGTGAGAGTTTTCACCAATAAGACTCTCCCATTTTATTATTTTTTCCTTCTAGTACCCGAGTGTTGTCCTCAACATGTATCACTTTACCTGCTCGTATTGACATTTCTTAAAATTGATCAGAAGGTCCTTCTTTGGACCGTAATGTGGATTTTGGATGGGTTTAGAAAGAAGGGTATAAAGGCTCAAAATATTTCAACGTAGGTTCAAATATTACAACTTTCGGAATCACATTTCTGCAACAATCATAACTTCTGCCCCAGTTTCCTTCTTGGGGATTCTTGGATTTTTCTTTTGTTGTGACTGAACCTCAGAGAGGCTGCCTACGTACCCTTTCGGGATCAAGTCAAACGTAGTTCAAGCCATAAAATCGCTTCATTGTTGCGATGTTTCTTTTCTTCCATTCTTCTTTTCTTTTCATTTCTTTTCTTTTTCTTTTTCTTTTTCTTTTTCCTTTTCTTTTCTTTCTCTTTTCTTCTTTTTTTTTTCTCTTTTCTTTTCTTTCTTTCTTTTCTTTTCTTTTCTTTTCTTGTTCCACTGTGTTTCTCCTATTTGTCCACTTAATTTCCCTGCTCGGGTTCTTAAATTTTGTTGTTGATTCCGAAAGAGGGCTACGAAAGAAAAATATAACAGGGCTCAAAAGGGATAACAAAGGATAAAGTGTTTGGATAGCAGAACAAAATGCCTTCGTTATTTCAATCTTAAAACTTGCCAAATACAATCAGGTACATGAAGATAAAGAAATCATACATAATATCTTTTGACTGCATCATAGTTGATAGCCATTTCTACGCATTTTCCTTCCACGTATGTTAGATACAATGCACTGTTAACACTCGTGTTACAACAAACGGCCCCTGCCAGTTAGGAGCGAACTTTCCTTTTGCTTCAGACCAGTGAGTTAAGATACGCCTTAACACCAATTGCCCTACTTCGAACTTTCGCGGATGCACTTTCTTGTTATAAGCTCTTGCCATTCTTTGTTGGTATAACTGTCCATGATATACTGCTGCTAATCTCTTTTCATCAATCAATTTCAATTGTTCTAAACGGGCTTTGACCCACTCATCATCATCAATTTCTGCTTCAGCAATAATCCGAAGGGATGGTATTTCAACTTCTGCAGGTATTACTGCCTCCGTACCATACACAGACGAATAAGGAGTTGCTCCTACTGAAGTGCAAACAGTAGTGCGATAGCCTAATAGAGCAAACGGTAATTTCTCATGCCATTTCCTAGACCCTTCCACCATTTGCCGAAGTATCTTCTTGATGTTCTTGCTAGCTGCCTCGACTGCTCCATTCGCCTTAGGACAATATGGGGTTGAATTGCGGTGCGTGATCTTAAACTGCTGACATGTTTCCGCCATTAGATGACTGTTGAGATTGGCACCATTATCTGTGATAATCACCTTCGAAATTCCAAATCAACAAATGATATTTGAATGCACAAAATTGACCACTGCCTTCTTGGTCACCGATTTGAAAGTTTTCGCTTCAACCCATTTAGTGAAATAATTAATGGCTACTAAAATAAACATGTGCCCATTAGATCTTGCTAGCTCGATCGGCCTAATGACATCCATTCCCCAAGCAACGAAGGGCCATGGTGCCGACATTGTATGCAGCTGAGATGGTGGAGAATGGATCAAATCTCCATGTACTTGGCATTGATGACACTTGCGCACAAAACTGATACAATCTCGTTCCATAGTAAGCCAATAATAAACTACTTGGAGAATCTTCTTTGCCAACACATACCCACTCATATGAGGTCCACAAATTCCCGCATGTACCTCGGTCATGATAGTTGTAACCTGTTTAGCATCCATGCATCTCAATAAACCAAGATCTGGAGTTCTTTTGTACAAAATTCTCCACTGAAGAAAAATCCGCTTGCCAAGCGTCTAATATCTCTCTTTTGATCCCCCGTGGCCTGTACCGGATGTACTCCCATTCTGAGGTATTATTTGATATCATGAAACCATAGCTCACCATCAAGCTCTTCTTCCACCATATTACAATAGGCATGCTGATCTCGGACTTGAATTTGCAATGGGTCCACATAAGCCTTATCTGGATGATGCAACATTGACGCCAAAGTGGCCAAAGCGTCAGCAACTTCATTATGAATCCTTGGAATGTGCTTGAAGTCTATTGATTGAAATCGCTGACAAAGTTCATGCAAACATTGCCGGTACGGTATGAGTTTTAAGTCTCGTGTCTCCCATTCTCCCTGAATTTGGTGCACCAGAAGATCCGAGTCGCCCATGACCAAGATCTCTTGCATACCCATGTCTATAGCCATCCTCAATCCCAGGATACATGCCTCGTATTCAGCCATATTATTGGTACAGTAGAAGCGAAGTTGAGCTGTAACAGGGTAGTGTTGCCCTGTCTCAGAAATAAGTACTGCTCCTATCCCAACGCCTTTGTTATTGGCAACTCCATCAAAGAACAACTTCCACCCAAGTTTTTCATCTTGTTTGGATTCCTCGATATACATTGTCTCCTCATCAGGAAAGTATGTTTTAAAAGGTTCACATTCATCATCAACTGGATTCTCCTCTAGGTGATCAGCCACTGCTTGTGCTTTCATCGCAGTACGTGTCACAAATACAATATCAAATTCGGTGAGCAGGATTTGCCACATTGCTCGCCTCCCTGTGGGCATGGGCTTCTGGAAAACGTATTTTAATGGATCCAACCGCGAGATGAGATAAGTGGTATATGCTGACAGTTACTGTTTCAACTTCTTTGCTACCCAGGTCAATGCACAACACGTCCTCTCAAGGTGAGTGTATTTTACCTCGTAAGATGTGAACTTCTTGCTGAGGTAGTAAATTGCTTGCTTTTTCTTTCTAGTAACATCATGCTGTCCCAGTACACAGCCAAAAGAATTATCCAACACCATCAGATAAAGGATCAAGGGTCTTCCCGGCTCTGGCGGAACCAACACAGGTGGACTGGCCAAATACTTCTTAATTTTGTCAAATGCTGCCTAACATTCATCCGTCCAATTGACCGTAACATCTTTCTTTAGCAGCTTGAAGATAGGCTCGCAAATCGTTGTAAGCTGAGCAATGAACCTGATGATATAATTCAATCTGCCGAGCAAACTCATCACTTCTTTCTTGTTCTTTGGCGATAGTAACTCCTGAATGGCTTTGATTTTGGACGGGTCTAATTCAATACCACGTCGACTTACCACAAATCCCAACAACTTCCCTGACGGGACTCCAAACGCACACTTTGCTGGATTGAGTTTGAGATTGTACCTGCGAAGCCTCTGGAAAAACTTTCTCAGGTCTTTAACGTGATCAAACTGCTTTCTTGACTTTACAATCACGTCATCCACATAAACTTTAATTTCCCGATGCATCATATCATGGAACATGGTGGTCATCGCCCTCATATATATTGCCCCTGCATTCTTCAACCCAAACGGAATGACCCTATAACAATAAGTTCCCCAAGCCATAATGAATGCCATCTTTTCTGCGTCTTCCTCATCCATCAAAATCGGATGATAGCCCGCATAACAATCCACGAAAGAACCAATCTCATGTTTGGCACAGTTGTCAATCAATATATGGATGTTTAGCAGTGGGAAGTTGTCTTTTGGACTGGCCTTATTGAGATCACGATAGTCAACACACACTCTGGTCTTTCCATCTTTCTTTGTCACAGGAACAACATTGGCTAACCAGGTAGGATATCAGGTAACCCGTATGACCTTCGCCTCAAACTGCTTGTTGACTTCTTCTTTGATTTTCACGCTGATATCTGTCTTAAATTTTCTCAGCTTCTGCTTGATAGGAGGGCATTCCGAATAAGTGGGCAACTTTTGGACCACCAGATCAGTACTCAAACCTAGCATATCATCGTACGACCATGCAAAAATATCTTTGAACTCAAACAACAACTTGATTATTTCTTCCCCGAGTGAAGCTTCCAAATGGACACTTATTTTTGTTTCCCGAACATTTTTTTGATCCCCTAAATTGATTGCCTCGGTGTCATTCAAGTTAGGTTTGGATTTTTCCTCAAATTGACTTAACTCTTTACCGATTTCTTCCAAGACTTCCTCGTTATCATATTCCACCTCATCATCACACTCAATTTATTGTATTACTATTTCACATTGGTTATCAAAACTAGGTCGGGAACTCCTCATGCATGACACATCATTGAAACCAGCATAAAAGGAACTGTACAAGAAAGAAAAGAAAAACAAAAATAAAGGCTATCAGAAATGAAGAGAGAAAGAAATTGCATTTCATTAAAATTGTAAGATAACAACATTTAACTCATCCAAATGGACGGAACATAGCAATCTGAATTACAACCTTGGAAATAATCCAGATTTAATACTCAAAGGAAAATCAAAAACTAACTACCAAAACTCCTTCCGAGTAGGAAGAGGAGTAGCTTCCCAATTATTAAGCTTGGCCTGAGACCCCACGAACTGCACATCAATTTTACTCGGACCTTCGCCTGCTTCCATCATATTCACTTCATCGAACAACCTTTCGAACCTTTCGATCATCTCCTTGTCGGGTTCTATCACCACAGAATTGGGCATTACTGTTGCTGGGCGCCTTTTAGTACCAGATCGGACAAAAGAACGGGAAAGGTGAGGGATAGGTTTTGGAAGGGTCCACACTCTCTTCTTCATCTTTTTAGCTCTCCTTATGTTGGCAGCAGTGGGTTTGAAACCTAACCCAAAAGTGTCCAGATTTCCAGGAAGAGACACTGGTTGTATGATCCCCTGTAGTGAATCTCCTAAACCCTTTCCGGGTAAAAATCCATTCCGTATCATCTCCATTGCCACCATGACAGATGCGGCAGCTACCTTGGGCATAGGAACAATCTCCCCTTCTGGTATTTTGGCAACTGGTACTGTTTCCAGGACTTGGTACACCCACGGGCCTTTATCATCTTCAACTTCCTCGAAGGGTGTAATAGCATTACAAGAATTATTCTC
>MU783396.1:0-13566 GCA_026770625.1 Nicotiana glauca
AGGGGTGCAGAAAAAAAAGAGAAATTTTAAAATGAAAAAAAGTAAAAATAATTTTGTTTTTCTTGGGGGGTGGGTGTGAGGTGGATTGATGAGGATAAGGAATATGGTGGAGAAAGTTGAGAAGGAGTTTTGAAAAATGTTTTCCCTCCTCTTGATAGGAAAAATATTTTCCTCCAATTGGAGGAAAATGAGTTGATCAGGAAAATGTTTTCCAAAACAATTAAGCCAACCAAATATGAAAAAATTGAAAAATATTTTCCGAAAAATGTTTTCCTTCATACCAAACACACCTTTAGTCTTAATTGAATGCTTAAGTTGGGAAAGTTGACCGGACGTTGACTTATGTGTAAACGACCTCAGATTTTAATTTTGATGGTTCCGTTACCTCCGTCAGGTGATTTTAGACTTAGGTATGCGTCCGGATTGTGATTTGGAGGTCCGCAGTAGAGTAAGACTTGAAATTGCGAAAGTTGGAAATTTTGAAAAGTTTGAACGGGAGTAGACTTTTTGATATCGGGGTCAGACTGGATTTCCAAAAGTTGGAGTAGGTTCTTGGTGTCATTTATGACTTGTGTACAAAATTTGAGGTCAATCGGAGGTGATTTGATAGGTTTCGGCGTGGATGCTCGGGTCGCTAGAGTATCCTTATTCCGACTTGGACTAGGTTATTTTCACCCCAAGATGCCTCCAATTGATATAAAAGTCATCCTAAAACCTATTTTGAGGGGAAAACGTGATTTTGGAGAGTAAAAAAAGGCGCAAAATACTTGGGAGCACTTATTTGAGCAATTCTTCCATCGCTTTTCTAGTACTCATTGAATTTATATTTGAAAACATTATTTTTGATGATTGTATAAATATGAGTGGCTAAGAACCCCATTGTTCTAGGGTCATGTGTGAAATATGAATGTTTTTGTTTGAAGTATAATTTGACGAAGTTGATTTTATCATATTGGGTTGTTTATTTATTTTTATTTTTAATTATTTGCTGAGTAGCTAATAGTAAAATACTATCTATGAATCTAGAGTTGAACTCGAAAGTGGGAACTCTAGATTACATATACAATTAAATAGAGCAAGTTCTTGAACCCGGGCATCGGGGAACAGATTCGCAATTAGGATAGACATATACTTAATTTCCTTGCCTGGTTGAAATACAGAAATTGTAAATGTATTCATGTTAATCTTAATTCCATAGACATATAGGCATTAAGTTAACTTCAATAGGCGAGTAAGGACTCGACAGATTCTTATGAGTAATATCAACCCTGTCAATCAACAGTCCAGATAAATCGATTAGTTATTTTAAGCTAAGAACGCAACATGATTGTTAACTAACCCGTGACCCTAGAATATTCTCTCCTACTGATTGTTATTTGAAATTGCTAATTGTTTGGTTGATTTTTTTAGTTATTTCATTACTTGATACTTTTAGGTAGTAAATTCTTAAATTATCTATTTTGTGATAAATCACTTGAATGGATAAGTTAATTGAGTTTGAATTAATCAAAAGATGGTCATAAGTCTTCGTGGGAACGATACTCTACTCACTACTCTATTACTTGACGATCGTTTATACTTGCATGTGCGCTTGGCCACAACAAGTTTTTGGCGCCGTTGCCGAGGACTTATGAATTAGCTACTAGACTGAATTGAGCTTTTATTAGTTATTAAAGTTTTAATTTTCAGTTTACCTTGTTTGTGTTAACACATGCTCTTCTCTTGAATGCGAAGGAGTAGAAGCGCAAACAATCTCCTTCCTTTTGATCCTAAAATTGAACGAACACATCACAGAGTGAGGAGGGAAGTCGAAGCTAGAACTAGAATAGAAGGAGAGTTGGACATAGTACTTCAACCACAGCCAATAGAGATGGCAGGTAACGAAGAGCGTGCGGTGATTGAAGCCGCAAGGCCTAGTCTTGCTAATATGACTCAGGCTATTGTGAAGCCTGATATCACAGAGCATTTTGAACTCAAACAGTACATGGTGCAGCTGATTCAGTCCACAGGGCAATATGTGGGTCTATCTCATGAAGACCCCCAGAGGCACATTCAGCATTTCTTAGAAATTATGGACACTTAAATTATCCGAACGTTTCCAAGGATTATGTCAAGCTGACACTTTTCCCCTTTTCACTACTCGGGTAAGATAAGTAATGGTTTCAAAAGGAACCCGCGAACTCAATCCTCACTTGGGATGATCTAGCAAGTAAATTCTTAATCAAGTTTTTCCCCACTAAGAAGACAAAGTCATTCAGGAGTCAGATTCTTGGGTTCGAACAACGGGATGGCGAGTCACTTTGTCAAGCATAGGAAAGATACAAGAAGCTACTCAGAGACTGCCCACATCATTGTCAGACTCATGAGGTATTGGGTCACACATTTGTTGATGGGCAAGATGATGCATCAAAGATGAATCTTGATTTAGCTTATTGGGGTAGTTGCAGGGCTAGACCATACAGCAAAATCCAACTCTGGCTAAATAACTTCACTGCTAATGATCATAATTGGCAAGGTGATGGTGATTCACGAAGGGCAATTAAACAGAAAGCAGCCGGGCTGATTGAGCTTGATGACTTTTAGCCATGAGAGTCGATATAGCAAAATTGGCAAATTAGATGAATAGAATGACAATGCAACAAACACAATTGATGCAACATGTACAACAAATGTCTATTAGCTACGAACTATGTGGCAACAATCATATGAGTGACATGTGCCCCATGAATCCTGAATCCATATACTATGTGGGGCAACAAAACAGAGGTCCAATGAATCAGCATGCACAATATGGGAACACTTACAATCCAACTTGGAAGAATCATCCTAACTTCTCATGGGGTGGAAATCTGCCGAATCAGAACCATTATAGACCACAAGGAAATTTCAATCAACCTCAGAAGCCACCCCAACAAATGGAAGAGAGTACAAATGATCTGCTAAAGAAGTTGTTGCTTGAAAATCAACAACTCAGGACCGATTTAAGAAATATTGAGAGGCAGCTGGGGCAGTTGGCAACAAATCAAAATACTAGACCCACAAGTGCTCTCCCCAATGATACAGAGAAGAACAGTCAAGTTAATGAAGTTAAACTAAAAAACGGGAGGGAACTAGAGGAAGTGCCAATAAAGAGAAAAGATAAGCCTATACCTGAAGGGGTATTGATTCCTAAGGCGACACATGAATCAAAGAAAAAGGATGCAACTTCATAGACAATGGAGGCTATAAGGCTACCACCACCTTTCCCCCAGAGATTGCAGAAAAAGAATGATGATCGCATGTTCAGCAAATTTCTCTCTATGTTGAGCCAGGTTCAATTAAATATTCCACTGGTGGATGTACTTCATGAAATTCCAAAGCATGCTAAGCGCATAAAAGATATAGTGGTTCACAAGAGAAGATTGAGTGAATTTGAGACAGTTGCACTTACTGAGGAGTGCACTTCAAGGGTCGAAAACAAGCTCCCTCAAAATCTCAAGGATCCTGGCAGCTTCACCATCCCTGTGCAAATTGGTAATATTGATGTGGGTCGTGCTCTTTGCGATTTGGGGGTGGGCATAAATCTGATGCCCTTATCTTTATTCAAGCAATTGGGTCTTGGAGCTCCAAGACCAACTACTGTGATGTTGTAGCTGGCTGATAGGTCCATAGCACATCCTGAGGGAGTGATTGAAGATGTATTGCTGCAAATTGGGAAGTTTATATTCCCTGCGGACTTCATTATACTAGATTATGAGGCTGACCAACTAGTTTCAATCATATTGGGGCGACCTCTCTTGGCTACTGGTGATGCCATTATTAAAGTGAGAGAGGGGAAAATGATTTTGAGAGTGGATGACGAGGAAGCAGTATTTAATGTCTACAAAGCAATCCAATCATATTGGAACTAGTTCTAATATTGGATGACTAGTTCCAATATGATTGGAACTAGTTCCAATCATATTGGGGCGACCTCTCTTGGCTACTGGTGATGCCATTATTAAAGTGAGAGAGGGGAAAATGATTTTGAGAGTGGATGACGAGGAAGTTGTATTTAATGTCTACAAAGCAATCCAACTTCCCAACCACTATGAGGAGCTCTCGATGATATCTGTTGTGGAGGTGGACAAGCAATTTCTTGACACGAGTGTATATCTAGACGATTCTCTAGAGAAAACACTTTTGCTGTTCAATAGCTTGGATATTGATGAGGAGGTTGAGGAGATGATGCATATCCTAGATGCATCATGTTCTTACATGTAGGGGATGATGTCTGACATAGGCCAAGTAGACCTCCTCCAAAGCCATCCATTAAGGAAGCTCCAAAATTAGAGCTCAAACCCCTGCCTCCTCACCTTCAATATTCTTATCTGGGCAGTTCTGACACTTTACCTGTTATTGTTTCTTCTAACTTATGTAAATTGCAAGAAGAAGAGCTGTTGAAAATGATACTTGAGCACAAGAGAGCAATTGGGTGGATGATGTCTGACATTAGAGGCATTAGTCCAGCTTTCTGCATGCATAAAATCCTCATGGAGGACAGACACTAGCCAAGTGTAGAGCAACAACGCCAACTAAATCCAATCGCGAAAGAGGTGGTAAGAAAAGAAGTGATTAAGTGGCTTGATACAGGTATTGTATTTCCAATCTCTAATAGCAAATGGGTAAGCTCCATCCAATGTGTACCAAAAAGGGGGGGATGACTGTAGTATTTAATGAAAATAATGACTTGATTCCCACAAGAACTGTAACTGGGTGGAGAATTTGCATAGATTATAGAAAATTTAACAATGCCACCCGCAAGGACCACTTTCCCCTCCCCTTTATTGACCAAATACTTGATCGATTAGCTGGCCAGGAATACTATTGTTTCTTAGATGGTTATTCGAGGTATAATCAGATTTCTACATCCCCAGAGGACCAATAGAAAACCACATTTACTTGTCCCTATGGCACGTATGCGTTCAAAAGAATGCCTTTTTTTCTCTGTAATGCACCTGCGACTTTTCAAAGGTGCATGATGGCTATTTTTACTGACATGGTTGAAAGATTTCTGGAAGTGTTCATGGATGATTTTTCTGTGTTTTGATGTTCTTTTGATAATTGCTTGATGAATCTTGATAAAGTGCTTGCTAGGTGTGAAGAACGAACTTGATACTAAACTGGGAAAAGTGTCATTTCATGGTACGTGAAGGTATAATCCTGGGGAATAAAGTGTCCAAAAGCTGTTTGCAGGCGGAAAAGTGAAGGTGGAGGCGATTGAAAAATTGCCCCCACCGACATCAGTCAAGGGCATTCGCATTTTCTTGGGCCATGCAGGTTTTTATCGTCGTTCATTAAAGATTTTTCGAAAATTTCTTCTCCCTTGTGCAGGTTGCTTCAGAAAGATGTCTCCTTCAAATTTGATGATGCCTATTTGAAATCATTTGAGGATCTAAAGGGAAGGTTAGTGCTGCACCAATTATCATTGCTCCGGATTGGGAGCAGCCATTTGAGTTGATATACGATGCGAGTGACATAGCTATTGGATCTGTTTTGGGGGAAAGAAGAAATAAAAATTTTCACTCCATCTACTATGCGAGCAAAACTCTGAATCCAGGCTAGATGAACTACACAGTTACTGAAAAAGAGTTGATTGTAGTGGTTTGGACGTTCGACAAGTACAGATCCTATCTATTGGGTACCAAAGTCATCGTCTACATAGTTCATTCACCTATCAGATACTTGTTTGAAAAGAAAGACGCCAAGCCAAGGCTTATTCGTTAGGTCCTCCTCTTGCAAGAGTTTGACTTAGAGATCCGATATCGAAAAGGGACAGAGAATCAAGTGACTGATCACTTGTCCATATTAGAAAATCGGAGCCATGTAACTCAAGGAGGGTCAATCAAAGAAATATTTCCTGATGAGAAGTTATTGGAAATTACCTCAAGTGAAGCCCCGTGGTATGCAGATTATGTGAATTTTATTGCAAGTGGGGTGACACTACCAAAATTGACACTCGATAATAGAAGAAGGTTCCTACATGATATGAGGCTCTACATGTGGGATGAGCCATTTTTATACAGGCTATGTGCAGATCAGTTTGTGCGAAGATGTGTTCTTGAGGAAGAGATGAATGTAATACTGCATGACTATCATGATTCGCCATAGGGAGGTCGTCACGTGGGGATAGAACCGCCCAGGATGTTATACAATCAAGTTTTTATTGGCCAAAATTATTTAAGGATGCACATGCCTTTGTTAAAAAGTGTGACAGATGCCAAAGAACCGAAACAATTACGAAGAAGCACAAGATTTCTCTGCAAAATATTCTGGTAGTGGAGCTTTTTGATGTTTGGGGAATTGATTTTATGGGACCGTTCCCATACTCTAATGGTCAGAGGTACATCTTGGTGGCGATCGACTATGTTTCTATGTTGGTTGAGGCCATTGCTTTTCCCACTAATGATGTAAAGGTCGTGGTAAGCTTTGTAAAGAAGCACATCTTCACACGCTTTGGAACCCCAAGAGTGTTGATAAGCGATGGAGGAACTCACTTCTGCAATATTGTTCTTGCAAAGTATGGAGTTAAGCACAAGGTTTCCACTGCCTATCACCCCCAAACGAGTGGTCAATTGGAAGTTTCAAACAGAGAGGTAAAGTAGATTCTAGAGAAAACAGTAAGTGGAAATAGAAAGGACTGGGCCGGAAAGCTAGATGACGCATTGTGACGACCCGGCCCGTCGTCACGTGAGTTACCGCCCCATTTCCCCCTATTTTGTGTTTCTTTATGTTTCAATATCGATATTTGAGTTGATCGGGTGGAATTGAGTTGGTTTTAGTTGGAAATGAGGCACTTAGCCTCTTAGAAGAAAGCTTGTTTTAGAAAAGTCAATCGGAAGTTGACTATGTGGTTAGAGGGCTCGGATGTGAATTCTGGTGGTTTGGTTAGCTTCGGGGGATAATTTGTGACTTAGGAGTGTTATCGAAATCGAATTTGGAGGTTCGGTGTAGAATTAGGCTTGAATTGGCGAAGTTTGAATTTTGGCAAATTCCGGTTGAGATTTTGATCCGAAAACCGGAATGAAATTCCAAGAGTTGCAGTAGCTTCGTTAGGTGATTTTGGATATGTCTTCAAATTTTCAGGTCATTTGGACATCGTTTGGTTAGGTTTTTGATCGAATGTGCAATTCGGAAGTTTTTAAGAAACTTAGGCTTTGAATTGGTGAAATTTGATTATTTTGAAGTTAACTATAGTGATTTGATGATTTGAGCAAGTTTAAATAAGGTTGTTGGATGTGTTGGTGTTTTTGGTTGAGGTCCCGGGGGCCTCGGGGTGATTTCGTATGATTAATCGGAAGTTAGAAGCATTTTTGTTGCAGCAGATGTTTTTTGAGCCTTCTGGTATTTCCGCATCTGCGGAAAAGGAGCCGATTAAGCGGTTCCGCAGATGCAGTGGGGGAGGCCCCAGAAGCAGGCAGGTGTGGCTTAGGGATTTTCCGCATAAGCGGACGTGTAGGCGCTTCAGCGAGTCCGCATAAGCGGTTAATATACCGCAGAAGCGGTTGGAGGTAAACCGCATAAGCGGATGTATGGATCGCATAAGCGGTCCCAGGTGTTTTAAGTGAGACCGCATAAGTGGTCTATTTGTCGCATAAGAGGTACTGCAGGTGCGGTTAAAGGACCGCAGAAGCGGAAATCTGGACTGTGTTTAATGAACAGTGTTCGCGAATTTCAAAAGTTAAGAAAATATTTTAGACTTCGGGAAGAGGCAATTTTGGGCTATTTGGAGAGGATTCGAAGGGGATTTCATCAGGTATGAATTTATAGACTCGAACAATATTGTTATGGTGTAAAAACAAGGATTTAAACACTGAAATTCAAGGAATTAAAGGGTAAAAATGGAGGTTAGGGCTTCAAACATAAGAAGGATTGAATTGATGATTTGAGGGGCCAAATGGACTCTGATTCTTGTGTATTTTATATGTACGGACTCGTGGTGAGATGAGGATTCCGGTGATGTGAATTTCGTAATTTTTTGAGAAGTGGGCCCGGCGCTCGGGTTTTGTCAACTTCGTATTTTTGGGTGTTTTTCAAGTTCTTTCAATTGGGTTATGTTCCATTAGCCTATTGTAATGTATTCGTTGTGGTTTTGACCAGATTCAATGTGCGAGGAGGCAGATTCGAGAGGAAAAGGCATAGCGGACTAGTCTTGTGGCCGGCTTCAGGTGAGTAATAGATGTAGATGATGACCTGAGGGTTTGAAACCCCGGTATATCACACTGTGACACTATATTGAGGCGAGACACGTACTCTACGGTGAGTGCGGGGTCGATTGTAATTGGGGACTATGGCTTAGTCCTACCGAATGATGTTCGTACTGTGTTATTGGCTAGAAATTAGTTGACAAACCTCCTACTTGGATGGTTATGGTTATATTTGGGCTATATGCCGATTATTTGGATCCCGTAGGGATTATTATCACTATTTCCATGATGTTTAACATGTTTTCATGATATTAGTCCTAAGTTAAACACTTTCTCGAAATGGCTAGTAAATTCTAAGGCTTTAACCACTAAATTATTAATTTCTGATAATTGGAACTAAAAATGGTAAGTTTGACTGTGCATGTGTGGCTTGCATGCATATAATTGGACTGATTGTGGATCGGGCTATACGCCGCAGTGAACGTTACGATGATATTGCGCTTGGGATATAGGAGCTCCTCCGGAGTCTGAACCCCCACAGTGAGCGCAGGTACCCAAATGGATCGGGCTGTGCGCTGCAGCGGTCATGTGCATTTGCATTGCATCCATGCATTGATATCTATCTGCTTTATCTATCTCTACTTGTTGTTATTACACTGTTAAATGTGTAGGAGTACTAGTTTTAGCTTCACATTGTTGTATTTTCAGGATTTCTTACTATCAGTCATTATACATGTCTATTACCATTGAGTTGGAAGTACTCACTTTACTCCCTGCACCATGTGTGCAGATCCAGGTACCTCGGGAGTTTAGCTGAGCTTTTCCTGTCTTCAGAGCATTTTCGGAGTTGTCGAGGTAGCTGCCTAACGTCCGCAGGACCGGACTCCTCCCATATCCCTTTTATTATCTTTCCGCAGTTTTGAAACTATGTATTATTGGAGTCTTATTACACTATATCGTTAGAGGCTCTAGACTCATGACCCCCAGGTCTTTGGGAGTTTATTCCGTATTATCGTGATATTCAGCTTATTTCTATCTATCAGTTTATACTTTAAGCTTTATTGTTGTTAATGATATTCAAATAATTGGTTTTGAGCTTCATGCTCGGGTTAAGAGTGTAAATGGTCGGGCTTGCCTAGCAGTTGTGTTGGGCGCCATCACGACCGGAATTGGGGTCGTAACACGCATTATGGGCATATCGATTTGCATACAAGACTCCCATAGGTACTTCTCCGTATAAATTAGTTTATAGGAAGGCGTGTCACTTGCCCGTCGAGCTTGAATACAAAGCCTATTGGGCAATTAAAAAGATGAATATGGATATGGACTTAGTTGGTGAGAAGAGGTTGCTGTAACTCAACGAGCTTGATGAGTTTCGATTGCACGCATATGAAAATGCCAAATTTTATAAATAAAAGACTAAGAGGTGGCATGACAAGCACATCCAACTTTGAGAGTTTGAGCCGGGTCAGGAAGTTCTTTTGTTCAATTCGAGGTTATAGCCTTTCCCCGGAAAGCTTAAGTCTCTTTGGGCATGTCCTTTTGTTGTGGTAAGTGTGAGGCATCATAGAGCTGTGGAATTGCGTGATACGAGCTCAAGTGGTACCTTCTTGGTAAATGGCAAGAGAATAAAACATTATTGGGGTGATGACATTTCACGTCACAAGACCACGGTGGACTTGGTTGATGCTTAAAAATTTGTTGAGTCGTGCCGCGACGTTAAATCCGGCACTCGTTGGGAGGCAACCCAATTTCTACTATTTTCGTAGCGTAGTTTCTTTGTTTTCTCTTAGTTAAATTAGACTAACATTTTTTGTTTTGTTGTAATTATATAAAATATTAGGCGGGGATGGTGGAGTATGTATTGAGGGCTCGGGTAGTTGATTTAAAAAAAAATTACCAAACTGAGCGCCCAGCTAGCGCCCCACGCTGGCTAGGGTGCACTTTACAGTAGCAAAATAATTCCATCGCCAGCCCCTGCGTGAGGCGCTGGGCTGGCCAGTCACAGGTGAGTTTTTTTAAAAAAATTTCTTTTCTTTTATTTAATTAAATCCCAAACCCAAAATAACCCAACCCAATTACCCATATACACTCACAACCTAACCCATACCCAACCACCCAAACCTATTCCCACTTAAATTAAAATAGCTAAAACCTTAAAACAACCCCCCCAAACTCCCAGCGTTCTGCCATCTTCTCCTTCGAATTTTTTTGTTTTGTCTTCTTGTTCCAAATTCTTCAGCTTTCTCTTGCTCAAGTTGCTCTCAAGACTCAAAGGTTTGTTCTTCTTGTTCTCTTTTCTTGTGTTTTGGAATTTTTTAGTGTAATGTTATATCTACTTCTTCTATAACCCCAAAATCCCATAGGGTTCTTTGATATATCTTGTTGAATATGGTGGTCCTAATATGCACGAAAATTTGGTGCAAGAATTTAGTTGTGAATGTATTTGAAGTAGTAAACTATAATTCCATTTACTTCATATAAATTTGGGAGGGCCACCTTGTTCCACCACTGTTGAAATAAGAGAGCATAATTGATGCCCACAAGATGTTTGCTAAAATGCCTAAGAGAGTAAATTTGAACACCGGTGAAGTCTAAGTAGCCGAGTGTAGTTGTATTTGAGTTTGGGCGAAGTGTGGGGTGTTTGGAGGTATTTTATGTTGTTGTAAACTCTTGTAAGTCATAGTTAGTGTACTAAATTAGTGTAGTAATGTAGAATTTAGCTTTGTTATGCTTTCACCATAGTTAAGTTACGGGCATGTTAGATTACTTGAATTGTATGGCATAGCGAATTCTTGAGTACCTATAGCCTTGTGGTGACACATTGATGCATGTTGAGTCAATATTGTGATTCTATTATGCATACCCTTCGGTTTTAAGTGTGTTGTGCTCTTTTCCCCCCACAATGACCTTAGGCAAAATTTCTTGATTCACTCTCATATTTGTGTTTGTCATGTGTAGGTTGCTAAGGCTCGTGATAGTGCCACTAAAGGAAATGGGGTGGGGAAGTCCTCCACTACCGCTCCCCTTCCAAAGAAATGCAAGAAATGTTATAGCTCTTCCCGACAAGCCAAGGGAAAGCAAGTGGCTAGCGGGTCTATGAAGCAATCACGGCCTCCGTTAGAATTTGTAGATGATGATGCCAAGAAATGGCATGATACTTTTGTTCCATACGGGATATATGTGTCTAAGATGGGGATAAATGTAAAGGATTTAGAACGAAGCTTCCCCGACGTACTTGCTATATTGATCGACAAGAAGATGGATAAGTTCCTTGAATGTCTAGGCCCGAAAAATCTCAGCATGGTCTGAGAACTATATGCAAACTGGGACACGAAAGATGATGAGTTGTGCGTCAGAGGAAAGACCATTCCAATGCATAGGGGGGCTTGTGTCATTTTTTGGGAGTTGATAACCCGAACTCACGAAGCCTTATAAAGTTTGTCAAAAGCCCACGTTACCAAGCAATACGTCACACACTTTGTGACGTTGATTCTAATGCATCATGGACGTGGAATAAGGGGGATGTTCACCTTGAAATGCTTAGGTTTGACTTCAACAAGACGGCTAAAGTTTGGTAGAACTTTGTGCAAGCTAGACTAATGCATGTGGAGCATAATAATCAGTGCACTCGAGCTCGAGTGTGCTTGATCTACTTTTTGATGTCCGAGTGCCCCATAAATATAGGTGTGCTCATGCTTGGGTAGATGGATCGCATCCATTTTGGAGGGTGGATCAAGAGATTCTTTTATGGAAACATCCTAACACAGTACATGCTATCTCTTGAAGTACCGGAATACCCAGGATATGATGAGGTCGTGGAGGCACCCAAGACATTGCTAGACATCACATCCTTGTTAGAGTCCACATCAAAGCTCACCCAAACTGCTTGGAATGAAAGGGACAAAATATTAACAGGTATCTCTACAAAACCGTCAATATTATTATGAGCAGGCTAGGGGTGTCAGAGGAGGAGCGCACACAATTGCGAAATGAGCTCTCCAGTTCGTCTAAGGAGATGTTGGGCATAGCACCGGGTAGTCCTATTCATCCTTCTGAGGATGAAAACACTCGCAAGAGATCTGATGATGAGGATGCGGATGAGGATGAAGTTACGGGGCCCATGGCTTTGGTACCCTTAGGAGATGATGATGAGCCCATTGCCGCAGCTAGTGGGCATCCTGAGGGGACAGTCTCCAACTAGCATGGAGCTCTTTCTTTCCACCTTACTCTATTTTTGAATTTATTATGCATCGGGGACTATGCATTGTTTAAGTATGGGGTGGGGGAATACTCTTTGAGCTATAATTGTATAATTTTTTTTATTTAGTATTATTGTTTTGTTTTTGTTTTTTTGTCACCTTTTATTTTAGTTTAAGATTAACATAGTTTAAATTAGCTATATTATTAAAAAAAATCAGAAAAAGCTTGGACTTTTCCCGACGATGGATCTATTGAATAATTTTCTTGAGGGATTAAAGTACGATTAAAAATATCAAAAAGATTTTCTTTTTATTTTATTTTTATTTTTTAGCTAGTTAGGTTGTATCTCCTGATTTTTCTTTCGACACTGGTTCTTTTCCAAGGGTGTAGCTCGAACTAGGTATTCTAGTTTATTTTTTTTATTGTTATTTTTTTCTTTCTTAGGAGTAGGAAAAGGGAAAGTGAGGTGCTTTGAGATACCTATTGACATGGTTGGTGTTTGCAATTTAAGTTATGGCTCTGTCTTTCTGCATATATTATTTAAATTGTAATGCCCAAGTAAAGTAAGTAGCCTACTCTTCGATGCCTTCTTCTCAGTTGATTGACTTGTATGCTACCTAGTACATTGTTGCTTTAAAATTCTCAACTTTCTAGCTTGCTTGACTTGAGAGTTGCTCAGAACCATCTTGAGTGAGTCAAGTGCCATGTGTGGGTAAGGATGTTTGATACTCTGTGCTATCCTGTATTGTCTAGAACTTGCCCCGCATGTTAATCAACGTGAAATCATTACGTTATGCTAGTCTAGGAGTAGAGCCGTCAATATGAGCTTGGCCCGTTGGGATGGACCAGCCCAGCCCGTGATTTAGTAGGGGTGGGCTAGCATTTTTGGAGCCCATTTAAAAATGAGGCTTTTAAGCCCGACCCGAGTAAGCCCGTGGCCCGTGAGGCTTGAGTGAGGCTGGGCCGGACCGGCCCGTGGGCCTAATAAAAAACATATATTTAAAATATATAAAATAAAAATTTATATGACAAAAAATAATAAGAAGAGTATCCCAAGCTTTAAGTTTTAAGTTCATCATATTAAAAGATCAAAGTCTTGAAACGTTAATTAGTTTTAAAATTTTAATTATTCTTGATATTTAACTAATTAATATTGCAAACGAATTGTAAATGTAGATGAAAGTGAAGATGTTAAAAC
>MU783396.1:15416-44538 GCA_026770625.1 Nicotiana glauca
ATATTTAACTAATTAATATTGCAAACGAATTGTAAATGTAGATGAAAGTAAAGATGTTAAAATAACCTTCTAACAAGCGGATTCAAATGTGTTTGATGAAGATCATGCGTTGGATATCTCATAAGCGTTATTGGCATTCTATTGAATAGTTTGCTTTAAGTTTTGACTTTTAGTGAATGAAATGATCTTGTCTTTTATTTTTTTAGTGTTTACTGTAATATATTGGAACAACATAAAAGTTAAGTTTTGTGAAATATTTTCAATAATTTTTTTTTAGTTTTAAATAATTATCTTTTTTTTTGTTAGAACTTAAAGATAAAATATAAAATTATATTTTTAAAAAAATGATGGGCCGGCCCGTGGGGGCCCGCATCCCACATAGGGCTGGGGTGGGCTGATCATTATAAGGCCCATCAAAATGATGGGCTAGCCCAGCCCAGCCCGTCAATTGCTTAAGCCCGCGTGGGCTTGGATGGGCTAGCCCGGCCCCGCCCATATTGACAGCTCTATCTAGGAGATTATGTAGGCGTTTCTTGCTTGACCATGAAGGTTCTTGTCACTTATAAATAAAATTCCCCCATTGCTAGCCCTTTGAGCCTATAGACCATTTCCTTGGCACCCACATTACAAGCCATACTCCTACTTTGTTCTTAATTTGAGAATGTTGAACATTTACCTCCTAAGGCACTTAGTCACTAAAAGAAATTATGGGAGATATTTGGGAGTTACTTTCGATTTGAACCATGGAAGGGCCCTTAAGGTGCACTAAGATTGTGAATAAAAGTCACTTGCTTAAGAACTTCAATGCATGGAGTGTGTGTAGAAAAATAAAAAAAAGTGCAAAAAAAAAAAAAGCAAATAAAAGTTCAAATAATGTGAAAAGATACACACCTCCTAATTTTTTTTTCATTCTTGCTAGTAAATCCATAGAGATGCTCAGTTGAAAAAAAAGGGCTATGTTATATATGGTGTATGACAAGTGAATGGGTTTGTCGCGCCCCCTTTTTTTCCCTCTTTGTGCAATCGGGAGATCGGGTTTGTGATATTTGGGTATGGGACAACTCATTCCTTTTGGGAATTGGATTTTGCATTTTTGAAGAGTCGCCACCTAACGATTTAAGGTGCATTAGGACACATATAAGATCTACTCCTAAGCTTGTTTCATAACCAGAGATCGGTAAGGTCTTGAAATTATCCTAAGGAGAAGGTGTTAGGCACCCCTCAGAATCCACTAGTCTGGTTCCCGGACAGATAATTTATTGTGAATTTGTACAATTTAGCAAATAGACAAATATAGGCTCAAATAGTAGGGGATTTAAGTTTAAACACATAAGATTTTGAAAACAATTAAAGACGAATTTTGAGAAGAAAGGGTTATAATTTCTACAAATACTTGAAAATATAAAAGAGGAAAAGGGGGGTCCTAGGTTTATTTATAATTTGGATCACATCAATGCGATACACGGTATGACACTCCTCGGAAGAAGGGATACACGTGGAATTAGCGCACCAGTCATCATATCCATATCTACCCTTCCCACCTCATTAAGGTATTAAAGCGCGGATTGGTCTCGATGTCCATTGAATGCTATGATCCGTCCCTTCCTATTAGTCCAGGAGGATTTTTAAGACTACTATTCCTAAAGGGGGGGATATTAGGCTGGTTTTAGGTTTTAAAGGTGAAAAAGCTAAGCCGGCATACAAATCATATAGGGGCTGCACATTAGGGGAAACATATAACAAATAAGAGGTTCATGTATACCTCCTCAAACAAAGCACAAAAATAGCATGACTTAAACATACATCTAAGGTATGAATTTAACATACTAAGGTAAGGGAAATTTCAATTGTTGAGCGATGTGCCGGAGAATTTCGGTACATTTCCATACTAATTGCTTAGATTTTATCTTGTTTTAGATGCAATTACCTACTTTACTTATATAATTTTAGTGTTTTTGCAGTACATTAGGTTTAAGGACCCAAGAGCATGGAAATGAAAACAAAAAGTTACAAAATGACAAGAAAAGAGCAAAAAGGCATCGTAAAGGAAGATATGCGGTTGCAAATCCACAATGCAGGCCGCATAATGTACCCTGAGATCGCATATCAAAACAGACTCCTAAGCAAAATTCAACGTCAAGAATGGGATCCACTTTGCGATCGCATAACCTGTTTGCGAGCCGCAAACTAGTTATGAAGGCTGCTGAAGGAAGAAAATATGATGCAAAATGCAGTCAAATCTCTATAATGCGGACTGCAAAAATTGAATGCAGTAAAGGCCTGGAAACTAGGGTATCAATCTGCGATGGGAATGTCAAAAATGTGGACCGCATGTCTGCTTTGCGATAAAAATGCGGTCGCATATCTGACCTGAAAGGGCATTTTTGTCCATTTTCTGTCCCAATTTTTAGCCCACTATAAATAGATTTATGATGATTTTGTGGGCTCATCTTGTCTAGTTTTTGAGCTACATTCGAAGACTTAAATATTCTTCACTTTTGGAAGATTTTCGGGTCAAGACTCTTTACTTTCTAAGCTTTATGGCATTTATTATTCTCTTCCTTTTGTATTTTGATATGAGTAGCTAACTTTAAATACTAAGGTTGTGGACCCTAAATGGGTTTTATCTTAATGGATGTTTAACATTGAATATATATATAATGGTTGGTTGATATTTATTTACTTCTCATTCTTCTTTTATTGTTGGTGGTTGCAAACATTAACAAGTGCCATTAAATTCTTGCTTTGCTTGGTAAACTGGGTTAGAATTTGGTAGAAGTAAATATCAAACACTCAAGGCTTTAAACCTTGTTTGATAAAATCGCTTAGGAATAACTGGGTTTTATTTGGCATATATTGACTGTTCTTAATTGCAACTCTTTTTATATTTGGAAAAATCATAAAGAGAAAATACTACCCAACTATTGAAAAATATTGGGTAGTCATTTAGACATCATTTGCATATCAAAAGGACCTTCAATTAGAAATTTATCATATTAATACCGATAGCATTACACTTCATTAAAGGGGACACAACCTTGGTTTCTTTACTCCAATTATTTACATTCTCAATATTCCAACTAGTTACTACTTCGAAACAAACTCAACTCATACTCTTGTTACTATTAATTCATACTCTTGTTACCGTTAACTAAATAGAATTACAACTTTAGTCGAGCAACACACTATTCGAGTAACCTTTTCACACCTATTCCCTGTGGGATTCGACCCCAACCTTGTTGGGTTATTATATTTGACATCGACCGCCTTACTCTATTTGTTAAAGTGTAATTTGAGCATATCATTGAGGCAGGCAAGTTTATTACATAACTCAGATAAGAAGTCCGAATCAGGCCTGCCTGCTGGTTGTAGCAATTAACAAAGGCAGATTCAATTTTTTGGTTGTTATCACCTAAGGCTTGACTAAGCGTTTAGGAGAGATCCTATATACATGATATCTATTCAGAATGAAGAAAAACAGTAACAATTGAAGAAGAATGATTTGGATCCTATAGGCATGCTTTCTACACCACATTAAAGTAAAGAGTAATGTTATTTAAAACCAATTCAGAGTCAAACTGATTTTAAATTGGTTTTAGATCCTATAGGCAGGATATCTAGTCGAGCGTGAATTGAAGCATGTAGTATCCCTATAGGCATGATTTCTACGAAAGGGGGTACTGAAAATAATATCTGATTTTTAGCACGTTAGTTCCTATGCACGGTGTTTAAATGTGGTAATACAGAAATTAAGACAAGTCCTATAGACAGGTTCTCTAAATACGGAATTCAATATGCAGAATTTAGGTCCTATAGGCATATTCTCTAAATTTAGAATATTCAGAAATTTAATGAAATTGGATCTTATAGGCATGGTATCTAGATGCAGAATTAAACATGCAGAACAACAGACGATATCTAAATCACAGAATTGAACATGCAGAATTTTAGATCCTATAGTCGTGATATCTGCCCTTGAGCATGCATAATTACCCAGTCCCTTTCACTAGCCAAGCCCTCAAATGTTTATTACAAAATTGTTATAGACTAGACAATGAATTACATCAAGTAAGCACAAAAGAAAAGTTACGACCATAGGAAGCATGATTCTTGACTTCCTCTCTGATTTATGGAATAAACCACTTTAAGTGCCATTGTTTCAAAGCCTTTCTCAAATTTGAGTGCGTCAAAGTTCCCTAAAGGTCTCAAGAAGACCCCGAGCAGTGCTCACACCCAAGTTGCATAACCAAATAGAGATTCATGTAGCGTGGAAGGGCCAGCCCTTATGTGTCCAAGTTCAGAGGGAGCTCATACGTCCCAAGGCAAGGCTCACACAAGAGAGGCAAAACTTAAGTCTAAGAATATGGTGGAAGTGTAGGAGTAGATATTTAGAACTAAGTGGGGAATGGAGAGGGGAGAGGGGTGAGTTGAAAACAGTAGCAGTAAAGCTAAAATCACAGAATCAGCAATTGCACAAAGGGGTCAGGGGTTTGCGAAATACATTGCAAGGAGCATATATCCTTAGGCAGGGACCAAGTTTGGGCACGTGCAGTAATAGATGGTGTTGTCATGCCTATAAACCAACAAGAACACACAACATATGGAGGGGATATGGAGGTTATGATCCCATGGAATCAGTTTGGCTCATGCACAACAATGTTCGATGCTGTCATACCCCAAGCCAATCAAAGATACCAAACACATATGGGATGTGGAACATATGACCCAGGGAGGGTCAGGTTTAAGTCCTGAACAACAATGTATGTGTCACCACCCAGATTTTTCACCATCGGGAGTCATGATGGTGCCTACTCATAGAAGCTAGGCAAGCCATGAACTTAGAAATCATTAACTCTTTATTTTAAATCTTCTTACCAATTATATTAACAAGGAGTAAACATTTAAATAACGGCGAAATGTGAAATTTAATGGAAGTCTTATGTAAATATAAAACTAAAATATCTCGAAGACCAACACATGCCTCTAACCAGAACCAGGTGTCACAACATTCATGGACTACTAACAGTACTACATACAACCGTTTGAAGGAAAGATAATACTGTTTGTCTCGGTGGACTGAAGGCTGGCTCCCGAGCTACTGCTGCTGACCAAATGTTGCTCCAGTATCTGCACATAAGTGCTGAGTGTAGCATCAGCACAACCGACCCCATGTGCTAGTAAGTGTCTGGCCTAACCCCAGCTTAGTGATGAGGCTAGGACCAGACTCCAGATAAACCTGTGCAGTTATATATATATATATATATATATATATATATATATATATATATATATATATATATATACACACAGCGGAAAGATAGACGAAAATAAACAATTAAAGCTAGGGAGGGGAAATATGCTTCAGGGTTAGCTAGATAAATAGAATCTCAAGAGAATAATAAGGAACCAACAATTTACCTTCTAATGCGGATAAGGAAAGATAAAGGCAGATTTCACTTTCAGTACACATCTTGTTACAGGCGTGCAACCGGATCCCATTTCTCATATCTCGTGGTAGGCGTACCACCCGCTCCCATTTCATTAAGTCTTGTGGTAGGCGTACCACACGCTCCCATTTTATCAAATTTTGTGGTAGGCATACCACCCACTCCCATTTCATCAAATCTTGTGGTAGGTGTACCACCCGCTCGCATTTTATCAATTCTTGTGGTAGGCGTACCACCCACTCCTATTTCATCTATTCTTGTGGTAGGCATACCACCCGCTCCCATTTCAAGCCAATACCAAATCACAAGGAAATCCTGACAAGGGAACAAAAGTAATATAATAACTTCTCGGCAAGGGAAACAATAATATCAAACAAACATCCCGGCAAGGGAGAATCAGTTATAACCAATCTTAACTCAACTCCTACTCAGCTCAATTAATACCTATACTCAGTCATAACTAAGGTCCACGGAAATAAACTAAATCCTTGCTCAGTATCGAGAATCATCAATAAAAGCTTTCGTAGAATCAATTAAGAACACAACAACTATCAATTTAATACTCAGGGTCATGCTCGACACCAATGTATAGATACTCTTCACCATGCCTAGACGTCGTACTCAACAAGAAACAACATACTTTTTTCGCAATTCCCGGGTTCGCATTTCCCAAACGTTTTTTGCAATTCCCAAGCCAGAAGGGGTTGGTTTGCCACTGCGAATCCCTGTTTGCAATTCCATATCTGAGACCTGCAATTTTATACTTAGTCAATTTTAAAACCCATTTTTCATTATTCTCTCAAACATAAACACACTTAGGCGATTTTTCAAGGATTTCTCTTCTCCAAATCAATTGTAAGTCGTTTTTAACTAGTTTTCTTCAATCATTAACATCTTTTATCATGATTTCAACTTCAAATAAATGATTTTTATGGGGGGAATTAGGTGTTTTGGGTAGAACCTAGGTTTTGAAAAATTTGGGGATTTGGACCTCAATTAGAGGTCCGATTTCAAAACAAATTATATATTTGGGTTCGTGGAGGAATGGGTAATCCAGTTTTGGTTCGAACCTCGGGTTTTGACCATGTGGGCCCGGGGGCGATTTTTGATTTTTTTGGCAAAACTTTGGGAAATTCATTTGCATTTAAATTGATTCATTTAGCGTTTATTAATGTAATTAAGTAATTTGTGACTAGATTCGAGCGGATTGGTGGTGGAATCAAGGGGTAAAGCTATAATTGAAACTTGAGTTGTGTTCAAGGTATCGAGGTAAGCGTCCGGTCTAACCTTAGCTTGAGGGATTAGGTGTTGTGTCCTATTTGCGGGAAATGCGAACAAGCCTGGGAATTGCAAAAAAAGTTTGGGAAATGCGAACCTGGGAATTGCGAACAAGCCTGGGAATTGCGAAAAAGTTTGGGAAACGCGAAGCCTGCAGGCCTGCAATTCCTTAAGTCCAAAATTTCAGCCCGTGGCCTATCCAAAACTCACCCGAGTACTCGGGGCTCCAAACTAAATATACATACAACCTTAAAAATATCCTACGGACTTATTTGTGAAAAAAACAATCACCAAAATAACCTCAATAACAACGAATTAAACCTCAAAATCATAGAATTTTCTCAAACTTCTTAAAACATCTACTTTAGCAATTTATGTTAGAATCACGTCAAGCGACGTCCGATTTTCACCAAATTTTATAGAAATGTCTTAAATCATATATAAGACCTGTACGGGGCGCCAGAACCTAAATACGGGCCCGATACCATCATGTTCGAACCAGATTTCATTTTAAATTTCCTTAAACAATTTTAGAAAATAATTTTCTTTTAAAATTCATTTCTCGGTCTTGGGACCTCGAAATTCAATTTCGGGCATACGCTCAAGTGCCATATTTTCCAACGAACCCTCTGGGACTGTCGAATTACGGGTCCGAATTCGTTTAACCAAAATATTAACCGAAGTCAAATTAGCTCGTATTATAATTAAAACTTATCATTTTTTACAGATTTTCATATTTAAGTGTTCTGGCTACGTGCCTGACTGCGCACCCAAATCGAGACGACTCTAAAAGAGGGTTTCAAGGACTCGAAAATACATAATTCAATTAAAAGCAAGTGATTCTCAAATGGACAGAAGAAGGAAGTACCTGAGTTAGGGAAAAGATGAGGATAACAGCTCCACATATCGGACTCGGATAACTAGATCGATGCCTCAGGAGGCTGACCCCTCCACTGAACACGAACAGAAGGAAAACTCTTCGACCTCAACTGACGAACCTGCCGGTCTAGAATAGCCACCGGCTCCTCCTCATAAGACAAGTCCTGGTCCAACTGGACAGTGCTGAAATCTAACACGTGGGATGGATCGCCGTGATACTTCTGAAGCATGGACACATGAAACATTGGATGCACAACTGATAAGCTAGGATGCAATGCACGTCTATAAGCCACCTTTCCCACTCGATCAAGAATCTCTAATAGACCAATAGACTTAGGGATAATATTGCCCTTCTTCCCGAATCTCATCACGCCCTTCATAGGCGACACTCGGAGCAATACCCGCTCACTGACCATAAAAGTCATATCTCGAACCTCGCGGTCTACATAACTCTTTTGCCTGGAGTGAGCTATACGAAGCCTATCCTGAATGATCCTGACCTTGTCCAAGGCCTCCTGAACCAGATCCGTACCCAACAATCGAGCCTCCCCCGGCTTGAACTATCCAATCGGAGACTGACACTGCCTACCATATAAAGGCTCATAAGGAGCCATCTGGATTCTTCACTGGTAGCTGTTGTTGTAGGCAAACTCTTCTAAAGGCAAGAAATGATCCCACGAGCCTCCAAAGTCAATGACACAAGCTCGAAGCATATCTTCTGAAATCTAAATAGTCCGCTCGGACTGCGCGTCCGTCTGAGGATGAAATGTTGTACTCAACTCATCTTGGGTGCCCAACTCTCACTGAATTGCTCTCCAGAAACGTGAGGTAAACTGCGTTGGTCCAAAGTGATAGACACGGGCACACCATGAAGACGAACAATCTCCCGAATATAGATATCAACTAACCTCTTGGATGAATAGGAGACTGCCACATTAATGAAATGCGCTGACTTGGACAGCGTATCAATAATAACCCATACTGCGTCAAACTTCCTCCGAGTCTGCGGGAGCCCAACAACGAAATCCCGCTCCCATTTCTACTCGGGAAGCTCAATCCTCTAAAACAATCCACCAGGCCTCTGATGCTCATACTTAACCTGCTGACAATTCAAACACCGAGCCACATATGCAATGATATCCTTCTTCAGTCTACGGCACCAATAATGTTGTCACACATCCTGATACATCTTCGCGGTGCCCGGATGAATAGAGTACGGGAGCTATGGGACTTCTCTAAAATCAACTCTCGTAGCCCATCCACATCAGGCACATAAACTCGACCCTGCAATCTTAAAACTCCATCATCATCTAAGGTAACTTGCTTGGCACCTCCACATTGCACCGTGTCTCTAAGGACACATAAATGGGGATCATCATACTACCGATCACGGATACACTCCAATAAAGAAAAACGAGCGACCGTGCAAGCTAATACACGACTAGGCTCAGAAATATCCAACCTCACAAACCGACTGGCCAAGGCCTGAACATCCAAAGCAAGCGGCCTCTCACCGACTGGAATATAAGCAAGACTGACCATACTAGCTGACTTCCTACTCAAAGCATCGGCCACCACATTGGCCTTCCCCGGATGATATAAGATAGTGATATCATAATCCTTCAACAACTCCAACCAGCTCCTCTGCCTCAAATTCAACTCCTTTTGTTTGAACAAATACTAAAGACTCTTGTGATCCGTGAACACTTCACATGCCATGCCATACAAATAATGCCTCCAAATCTTCAATGCATGAACAATGGCTGCCAAATCCAAATCATGAATCGGACAGTTCTTCTCACGAATCTTCAACTGCCGTGAAACATAGGTAATGACCTTGCCATCCTACATCAACACTGCACCAAGCCCAATATGAGATACATCAGAATAAATTATGTAAGGCCCTGAATCTGTAGGCAAAACCAACACCGGTGTTGTAGTCATAGTTGTCTTAAGCTCCTAAAAGCTCTCCTCATACTCGTCTAACCATCTGAACTGGGCACCCTTCTGGGTCAACCTAGTCATCGGGGTTGTGATAGATAGAAAGCCCTTCGCGAACCGACGATAGTAGCCTGCCAAGCCCAAGAAACTCCAAATCTCTGTAGCTGATGCTGGTCTAGGCCAGTTCTTGATTGCCTCAATCTTCTTCGGATCAACTATAATATCCTCTACTGATACAATATGACCTAGGAATGCAACTGAACTCAAACAGAACTCACACTTCGAGAACTTGGCATATAACTGACTATCCTTCAAAGTTTAAAGAACCACTCTGAGATGCTGCTCGTGCTCCTCCTGGTTGCGGGAGTATATCAAAATATCATCAATGAAAAATATCACGAACGAGTCCAAATAAGGCCTGAACACTCGGTTCATCAAATCCATAAAAGCTGTTGGGGCATTTGTCAACCCAAATGACATAACCAAGAACTCATAATGTCGGTATGGAGTGCGGAAAGCAGTCTTAGGGACATCAGATGCCCTAATCCTCAACTGATGGTATCCAGATGTCAAGTCAATCTTTGAAAATACCTTGGCACCCTGAAGCTGATCAAACAAATCATCAATCCTCGGTAATGGATACTTATTCTTGATTGTAACCTTGTTCAACTACCGGTAATCAATGCACATTTTCATCGAACCATCCTTTTTCTTGATAAACAACACCGGTGCACCCCAAGGCGAAACACTGGGTCTAGTGAAACCCTTCTCAAGAAAGTCTTGCAAATGTTCCTTCAACTCTTTCAACTCTGGCGGGGCCATACAATACGGCGGGATAGAAATAAGCTGAGTGCCCAAAGCCAAATCAATAAAAAAGTCAATATCCCTGTAGGGCGACATACCCGGCACGTCTGAAGGGAATACCTCAGGAAACTCACGAACAACGGCCATAGAATCAATAGAGGGGACCTCAGCACTAGAATCATGAACTTACGCCAAATAAGCCAAACACCCCTTATCGACCATACGCCAAGCCTTCACATACGAGATAACACTACGAGTAGAATGACTAGGAGTCCCTCTCCACTCTCAACGAGGCAAATCGGGTGAAGCTAAGGTCATAGTCTTGGCATGGCAGTCCAAGATAGCATGGTAAGGTGATAACCAGTCCATCCCCAATATAACATTGAACCATGTCTTAAAGCAACAAATCTACACGAGCCTCAAGATCCCCAATCACCACAATACAAGAACGATGGACTCAATCATCCATAATGGAATCACCCACTGGTGTAGACACATAAATAGGAACACTCAATGAATCACTAGGCATGATCAGATACGGTGCAAAATAAGATGACACATACGAGTATGTAGACCCTTGATCAAATAACACTGAAACATCTCTATCACAAACCAGAGTGTACCTGTAATAACTAAACCTGAAGCCTCAGCCTCAAGCCTGGTAAGGAGAGCATAAAATCGGGGTTGGGCCCCACCACCCTGAACTACCTCTATGGGATGGCCTACAGCTGGCTGGCCTCCACCTCTAGCACCTCTACCTCCACCTCTAGCTAGCTCAGTGGCCTGTGGAACACCTGGTGCCTGAACCATAGCGCGGGAACCCTGATGCGGAGAATTGCTCGAAGCTTGAGGGAAATACCTAGAAATGAGCCTCGTGTCGCCACAAGTAAAATAAGCCCTCGGCTGCTGGGGCTGAAGACCCTGGAAACTCTGAAGCAGTGGTGCACTGATAGGTGTTGAAGGTGCACTGAAGGACTGCTGATCAGAATACTGCATCTGAGGACCACGGCTACCTGAAGCACCTTGAGAAACCTGAAGGGCTGACTAAAAGATCCTAGGAGGATGGCCTCTACCATATGAATCTCTACCTCCACACGAGGCACCACTGAATCTACCTGAATGACGGGGCCTCTTATCTGACCCATGACCACCTCCCTGCGATAGAACCATCTCCACTCTCCTAGCTACATCTGCCACCTCCTGAAAAGTAATCTTACTCCCAGCCTCCCTAGCCATCTGAAGATGAATCGGCTGAATAAGACCATCGATAAACCTCCTCACCCTCTCTTTTTTGGTAAGAAGTGTGATAAGGGAATGGCGAGCTAAGTCGATGAACCTGGTCTTATACTGGGTAACAGTCATGGTACCTTGCTGGAGGCGCTCAAACTGATCCCAAGTCAAGGCTGGCGATCTGGCTAGTCTAGCCGAGCAATAATCTCTCCACCAAGTCTTGGCGGATCCAGGCAGGCGAAATGTAGCAAAATCGACCCCATTGGTCTCAATAATACCCATGTTCCTGAGAACCTCATGGCACCTGTATAGAAAATCCTAGGGATTCTCAGAAGAAGCACCAAAAAGTAGTAGTGAATAGCTTGGTTAATCCTTCTAATCTCCATAAAGTATCGACGGACATAGTCGCTCCATCGCCGGTCTGAGCTACATACCCGACTAAACTGCTCCAACTAGCTGAACTATTGGAGTCTGGATCTAGGGAGCTACCTACTCCGGAGTGCGAGTAGCAGGTGTCTGGGCTTCTCCTCAAGCCTGAGAAATGGCTGGTGCTACAAAAAGCAAGCCTGCCCGGGTGACACTCTCCATGAGGCCCACCAATCGGACCAAAGCATCTTGAAGAATTGGGGTGGCAATAAACCCCTCTGTGATTTGAGCTGGGCCCACTGGAACTGCTGGGGCTGGAAGCACCTCGTCAAAATCAACCTAAGGCTCCGCCACTGCGGCTGCTGCTCGAGGCTGAGCTCTGCCCCTACCTCGGCCTCTAACACGGCCTCGGTCTCACCATCTGCCCCTCGTGGGAGCTGCTACTCGAGGCTCGAGCTACTGAGCGGTAGATAAGGAAGTGTGTGTTCTTGCCATCTGCGAAAGAATATAGTAGAAATTCAATTAGCATTAAGAAACAAGATCGCACGACAAGAAAGAACAAATGTGAAGTTTTTCCTAACTCTACAACCTCTAGGGGATAAATACAGATGTCTCTGTACCGATCCTGCAGACTCTATATGTAACTTAGAGCTGTGATGCCAACTTGTCACGACCCGGATTTCCCACCCTCGGGAGTCGTGATGGCGCCTACTCGTAGAAGCTAGGCAAGCCATGAACTTAGAAATCATTAACTCTTTTATTTTAAATCTTCTTACCAATTATATTAACAAGGAATAAATATTTAAATAATGGCGAAATGTGAAATTTAACGGAAGTCTTATATAAATATAAAACCAAAAATCTCGAAAAACAACACGTCTATAACTAGAACTTGGTGTCACAACATTCACGGAGTACTAAGAGTATTACATACAATAGTTTGAAGGAAAGATAACACTGTTTGTCTCGAATACATGAGATAACAGAACATAATAAAAGATAGAGGAGACGACAGGCCTGTGGACGCCTTCAAGGCTACCTTAGTGTCTCGGTGGACTGAAGGATGGCTCCCGAGCTACTGCTGCTGACCAAATGCTGATGTGGTGTCTGCAAATAAGTGCAAAGTGTAGCATCAGCACAATCGACCCCATGTGCTAGTAAGTGTCTGGCCTAACCCCGACGAGGTAGTAATGAGGCTAGGACCAAACTCCAGATAAACCTGTGCAGTTATATATATACAACAGAAAGATAGACGGAAATAAACAATTAAAGCTGGGAGAGGAAACATTCTTTGGGGATAGCTAAATAAATAGAATCTCAAGAGAATAACAAGGAACCAACAATTTAATTTCTAATGTGGATAAGGAAAGATAAAGGCAAATTTCACTCTCAGTACATATCTTGTTGTAGGCGTGCAACCCGATCCCATATCTCATATCTCATGGTAGGTGTACCACCTGCTCCCATTTCAGTAAATCTTGTGGTGGGCATACCACTCACTCCCATTTCATTAAGTCTTGTGGTAGGCGTACCACCCGCTCCCATTTTATCAATTCTTGTGGTAGCGTACCACTCGCTCCCATTTTATCAACTCTTATGGTAGGCGTACCACCTGCTAAAATAGGACACAACACCTAATCCCTCAAGCTAAGGTTAGACTGGACACTTACCTCGATGCCTCGAACACAACTCAAGTTTCAATTATAGCTTTATCCCTCGATTCCACCACCAATCTGCTCGAATCTAGTCACAAGTTACTTAATTACATCAATAAATGCTAAATAAATCAATTTGAATGCATGAAAATGAATTTCCCAAAGTTTTACCAAAAAAGTCAAAAATTGCCCTCGGTCCCACATAGTCAAAACCCGAGGTTCGAACGAAAACCCGATTACTCATTCTCCCACCAACCCAAATATATAATTTGTTTTGAAATCAGACCTATAATTGAGGCCCAAATCCCCAATTTTTGAAAAATCTATGTTTTACCCAAAACACCCAATTTCCCCTACGAAAATCATTTATTTGAAGTTGAAATCATGTTAAAATATGTTAATAATTGAAGAAAACTAGTTAAAACGACTTACAATTGATTTAGAGAAGAATAAATCCTTGAAAAATTGCCTAAGGGTGTTTATGTTTGAGAGAATATGAAAAATGGGTTTTAAAATCGGCTAAGTATAAAATTGCAGGTCTCAGATATGGGAATTGCGAACCAACCTCTGCTGACTTGGGAATTGCGAAAAACGTTTTGGAAATGCGAACCCGGGAATTACGGAAAAAATTTGGGAAATGTGAACAAGCATGGGAATTGCGAAAAAAATTTGGGAAATGCGAACCTGGGAATTACGAAAAAAGTTTGGGAAATGCGACAAGCTTGGGAATTGCGAAAAAGTTTGGGAAATGCGAAGCCTGCAGGCCTGCAATTCCTTAAGTCCAAAATTTTACCTCGTGTCCTATCCAAAACTCACCCGAAACCTAATGTACACATAAACTCAAAAAGATCCTACGGACTTATTCGTGAAAAAAATTAACAAAATAACCTCAATAACAACGAATTAAACCTCAAAATCATAGAATTTTCTCAAACTTCTTAAAACATCAACTTTAGCAATTTAAGTCTGAATCACGTCAAACAACGTCCGTTTTTCACCAAATTTTATAAAAATATCTTAAATCATATATAAGACCTGTACCAGGCGCCGGAACTAAAATACGAGCCCGATACCATCATGTTCTAAACAGATTTCATTTCAAATTTCCTTAAACAATTTCAGAAAATAATTTTCTTTAAAAATTTATTTCTCGGGCTTGGGATCTCGGAATTCAATTTTGAGCAAACGCCCAAGTCCTATATTTTCCTATGGACCATTCGGGACTGTCGAATCACAGGTTCGAGTCCGTTTACCCAAAATATTGACTGAAGTCAAATTAGCTCATATTATAATTAAAACTTATCATTTTTCATAGATTTTCATATTTAAGCTTTTCGTCTACGTGCCTGGACTATGCACGCAAATTGAGGTAATTCTAAATGAGGTTTTCAAGGCCTCGGAGACACATAATTCAATTAAAAGCAAGCGATAACCTTTTGGGTCATCATATATTGACATGCCCTCAAACCAATATGCAAACACATAGGGGGTATGGGTATTGGGGTTCATACATGAGAAAACATTAATTCAGAAAAAGGAAAGGGCAGATCATGGCATGCTTGATAATGATACTCGATTAAGCATAAGCAGGAAACATGTAAGAGTGAAAGAATTAGTAAAAAAACATGTTGTTGATGTTGGAAGAGTAATTAGGACACACCGGTAAAGAAAGAAAATGCAGAAAGAAAAAGTAGGCAAGTTTCCCATAGCCTAGCCTTGGCTTTCAGCCGGCTAGACAAGGTAGCAACACGAGTAGTAACAGAGAAAAGAGAGAGAGTTTGAGTGAAGTATGTGTTTTTGACTCAATTCGTTCGTTCCTTTGAAAGAAGGGGGGTGCAGGATATTTATAGTTTTTTTGAAAACGAGTGAAGGAAAAGTAATAAGATACAAATATGGAAACAATCATGGGTCAGAATCAATTACACGGGTGATTCCCTTTAATTAAGGAACCTTTGTTTAACAGATTCAAATAAGGAAAGAGATCAATTTAGATAAAGACTGATTATTGCCATAAAAGAAGTAGTACAAGCATTCAGTAAGTAATCAAGTCTAAGTACATAATATACTTGTTTTGGAAATAGATTCAGCAAGGTAAATATTACAATAAAGGAAAAAAATCTATCAATTTTGTACGGGCGAGTGAAATCAGGGTTCATAAAAGGGAAACTTTAGAAATTAGTCATAAGGTGAAGATTAATCAAGGAAGAAATTTCAGCATATAAATAAAGTGAACAGGGTCATCAGACATGCGAGGCCAAACAAAAGAGATAATCACAAACATACAATAGTGGCAGAAATATAGTATTAAAGCAAACATTCGAAGCATATTAATCAAGTAGGTCAAGTCAAATTGAATCAATAGTGAAGAAAAAATGGAGTATCAGAAGCATGCAAAGGTCTCACAGTAACAGATGAGAAACCTTTTGAAAAGTTAGGGTTTCAAGCATAGTCAAGTTTTAAAGATAGTAGAAACCTAGAGTCAGAGGAATCACATAAAGGAAAAGGGATTCTCAAACAAGAAACTTCAAATCGAGTTAGGCATTTAAACGAACAGTTTCAGACCCAAAGCCATAGGGTTTTCAACAATAGTTGAGCCCTAAAAATAGATCAAAGAAAACTTAACCAAACAAACACTCATCTAACAGACAACTTTTAGAACTCGACTGAGACCCACAAGAATTTGGGGTTTTCAATAACAACGAGTTCGAAAGATGGTAAACATATGAGTCAAGCAAGATTTTAAACAAACAAATGCACATCTTAAACATATTAAAAGTTAGAGAAGAGATTTTGAAATAACTTAACAGGAAAAAACCCTAATCGGAAAAAGACAAAGAGTCATTTTTGAAAGCAAAATTGAAGAAACTTCAAGAAGATGATTAAAAGTTCAGAGCAAGCATAGATCTAAAGTGGATCTGAAAGAAATCGAAAAGACTTTAGAGATTAGGGTTTCAGAAAATCCAGAAAAGATGAGAAAGGCTTCGAAAGTTACTGATCTAACCAAGAGAGTCAAAGATCAGACTCGAATGACCATGGCCGACCGGAGAAAGGTCAAAGATGACCAGAGAAGGGCCATGAACTAAAATCGAACGAAGACTGGACCAGAACTCTTCATAGTCTGGCCTTGAAACCATAAGGACAAACACACAGGAGCTAGGGAAGGCTGGTACAGGTCTCCGATGACCTCGGAAGGCCATGAATTAGGGCGGATTAGGGTGGCGCCAGCTAGGGTTTAAGTGGTGTTGCAGAGAGTGTTTGAGAGGAAGGGGATTCTAAGGCGGCACTAAGTGAGAAATGATAGGGTTTTGGGGTCGTTTGGAATTAATTAAGGAATGGATTAAAACGGGTAAGTGGGGCGGTTTATGAAACTGGGTTTGGGTCTGGTCCGGTGGGTTCAATTGGGTCGAGAATTGGGTTAAAATTGGGGTAGGATTTAGGCTATGATTGAAATGAATTTGGGCTATTATTTAAATAGCCAATTTCCCTTTTTAAAATTATAAAAAATAGCAAATTGATTTCTGAAAATAAATTAAAGGTATTAAAATGATTTATAATACATAATTATAAATTTAAAAATACTTGACTTAATTTTTTATAAATGTAAATGCAATTAAATATTAACAAGGGCTAATATTGCAATTATATGCAATTTAGATTTAAAAAATACTAAATAAATTTGTAAAAATATGTAAAAATATATTAGCTATATTTTAGTGCGAATATGAGAATCCAATAAATGAATCACCAAAAATGATAATTTTGGGAATTACTATTGGGTTTTTTATGAATAAACATAGGGGAATAAATTGGTTAAAAAACCTTTAAAAAATAAGGAAAAATAATAAACATTTGGACACACGTATACATGCATACACATATTGTTTTGAAAGTATCTTGCATATTAAAAAATATATAGGGAAAAATTGGGTATCAAAAGCTGCTCCTCTTTACCCGGGAAGGATGAAAGAGTTATCGGGTAAAGATATGATGGCCAATTTTGACCGAGCGGAACGATTCGAAGAGGTTTAGGCCGTGCCCTGGCTTCTGAGTTGCCTACATATCTTTGGTTTTACAGGAATCAGGCTAGATGTAGTTCAGGATCCGTCAGCGGAGTATGCTGATGGAGACTTTTCAAGAACGGACGCAATATCCAGGACAGGGTGAATGGTTAAGATCTGATAGGGCTAAGGGAACTGGAGTGGGATCGCTCCTACCGAGATGGTCGTTGCTCGTAGGTTTACCTGCAAATAGGCAATATAAGCGTATATTGTGCGTAAGTTTAAACATGATGCACATTCTCATCGGACCATAAATGTTGTCTTCGGACGATGAGAATGATGTCCTTAGACCATGATGTCCTGGGCCATGAAGCGTGCAATATAGGATTCGCAGGCCATGAAATGATGCTCTTGGTCTATGAGGATGGTGCCTCCAAACCATCATGCCTTTGGATAATGATATGCAAAAAACTAAAAGGGATCCCCAGGCCATGACATGGTGTTCTCGGGCTATGAAAATGGTGCCTCCGAATAATGACGCCTTTATATGATTTGGCGATCGTTCAGCCTATGAAATGCAGTGTGTGGCAATCTTTCGGCCCATGAGATGCAATAAGTGGTGATCTTTCAGCCATGCGGCGATCTTTCAGACATGCAATGCGGTAGGTGGTGATCTTTTAGCCCATGAGATGTAGATGTGGCAATCTTTCAGCCATGCAATGCAGTAGGTAGCAATCTTTTAGTCATGTAGATGCAGATGGAGGTAGGGCTTAACCTCAGAAGGTAGAATAATAGCCTTGTGTAATGCGAAAATACAGATGGCGACAACGTTTAGTCTCGGAAGGCAGAATAGTAGCCTTATGCAATGCAGAAATGCAAATGGAGATAGCGTTTTGTCTCGAAAGGTAAAATAGTAGCTTTATGCGATGTGGAAATGCAGATGGAGATAACGTTTAGTCTCGGAAGGTAGAATAGTAGCCTTATGCAATGCTGAAATGCAAATGGAGACAACGTTTAGTCTCGAAAAGCAGAATAGTAGCCTTATGCAAGAAATAAAATGGCAAATGGTAATAAGATTTCTTAGCTGATAGCAGATTGTGATATTGTGACTGTTGGGGAAATTGTGACTGTTGAGGACATTGTGCCTGTTGGGGACACTGTTGTGTGTGTATAGAAAATGTGAATAAATATAACGGTTCTGAGAGTTGTATTCCTGAACAATTTTTTTCTCGTGAGTGTAGTATGTTTGATGGTTTTGCAATCCAAGTGCATGCATCCAAAGAAAAATTGTGAGTTTTGCAAAGGGGGGAGGTTAGTTTGTATCCTCACTGGCTCTGTTTGACCTGCTCGGCTTTGATCCGGTGATACTGTATGTATCGTTGGGGTAGCGTGCTAAATAAAGAAATTTCAATAATAAACAGGCATGATTTTGTGAAAGTATGACATAACTATATAATTAAAATAATTGTTAAATGAACCGACGACTACGGCATAGTTCAGGACATTGCAACCTCTCCTTCTACAGAATTTTGAGGGTTTACCTCAAAATTCTATCCCAGTTTGATGAGTTGGCGCTTCTGACGGTTGCTTGTGGCAATTGGCTAAAATTACTTCGGAATTTTAAGGGTCCCCCTCAAAATGTTGCCCTAGTTTCCAATTGCGGAGGAAACGAACCTTTTATTGAATTGTGACCGAACCCATAAGGCTTCCTACGTATCCCCTCTTAAATGGGAATCAAGTCAGGCATAGTTCAATTACATCGATGAGGAAAGTATGAAAATTACACATAGTAATGCTTGACTGCATCTGAATTCATCGATTTTGGCCAAACTTCTCCGTCCATTTCTGCGAGTTTGAGGGCTCCTCCTGTCAGAACCCGACGAACTATGTATGGACCCTGCTAGTTGGGAGAGAACTTCTCTTTGCTTCATCTTGATGTGGGAAAATTTTCTTTAATACCAGTTGCCCCGATGCAAACCGTCTCGGCTTGACTCTTTTGTTGAAGGCTCTGGACATTCTATTCTGATAAAATTGACCATGGCAAACTGCATTCATTCTTTTTCCGTCTATAAGGGCTAGTCTCACATAACGACATTTTCTCCACTTTGCGTTTTTGAGCCCAGCTTCCTACATGATCCTTAGGGAGGGAATCTCTACCTCAGCTGGAATGACTGCCTCTGTACCGTAAACCAACTTATAGGGGGTTGCCCCAGTTGATGTACGAACTGTGGTGCAATATCCCAATAGAGCAAATGATAACTTCTCATACAACTGCTTATGCTTTTGTATCATTTTCCTGAATATCTTCTTGATATTCTTGTTGGCAACTTCTACAGCTCCATTCATCTACGGCCTATAGGCTGTGGAATTCTTGTGTCTGATCTTGAAGGTTTCACACATAGCTTTCATCAAGTCGCTATTGAGAATGGAGCCATTATCAGTAATGATTGACTTTGGAATTTCGAATCGACAAACAATGCGATCACGGACAAAGTCTCCCACGACTTTCTTGGTTACTGCTCTATAAGATGCTGCTTCGACCCATTTGGTGAAATATTCAATGGCTACCAGGATAAATCTGTGTTCTTTGGAAGAGACAGGCTTGATTGGTCCAATAACATCCATCCCCCAAGAGGCGAATGGTCATGGTGAGCTTGTTGCATTAAGCTCATTTGGAGGTACCTTTATCATGTCTACATGTATCTAACAGTGGTGGCATTTCCGAACATACTGGATGCAGTCCGTTTCCATGGTCATCCAAAAGTAACCAGCTCGGAGTATCTATTTACTAAGACAAAATCGTTCATATGTGGACCGCAGGTCCCAACGTGAATTTCCTCTAGTAGCTTGGATGTTTCCTTGGCGTCGACACACAATAGTCCTAAATCGGGAGTCCTCTTATATAGGATTCCTCCACTATGAAACAAGTTTCTGGACAATCTCCAAAGTGTGCATTTCTGAATAGGATTTGCAAGATCTAGGTACTCTCCTTTGCCAAATATTCCTTGATATCATGAAACCAAGGCTTTCCGTCTGCTTCTTCTTCAACATGGGCACAATAAGCTGGCTTATCGTAGATCTTTACTGGAATGGGATCAATGAAGTTTTTGTCTGGATGTTGTATCATAGATGAAAAGGTAGCCAATGCATTGGCGAACTCATTCTGGATTCTAGGAATAGGTTGGAACTCCGTCTTCGTGAACCTTTTCCTCAATTCCTATACATGATGTAGATACGGGAGTATCTTGGAGTTCTTAGCTGCCCATTCTTCACGCACCTAATGTATGAGTAGGTCCAAATCTCTAATCGCTAGCAACTCTTGAATGTTCATGTCAATGGCCATCTTGAGCCCTAAGATGCAGGATTCGTACTCGGCTATGTTGTTGGTGCAGGGGAACCTGAGTTTGGAAGACACCGGATCATACTGACCGGTTTCCGATACTAGGACGTCTCTTATGCCAACTCCTTTGAAGTTTTTCGCTCCATCGAAAAACATTCTCCAACCATCATAGGATTCTGCGAAGTCTTCTCCTATGAATGATACCTCTTCATTAGGAAAATATGTTTTCAGGGATTCGTATTCTCCATCCACGGGATTTTCAGCAAGGTGATCTGCTAGTGCCTATCCTTTGATTGCTTTCTGAGTCACGTAGACAATGTTAAATTCACTCAACAGGATTTTCCATTTGGCTAGCTTGACAGTGGGCATGTGCTGCTGGAAGATGTACTTCAAAAGATCCATCCTTGATATGAGATGTGTAGTATAGGCACATAAATAATACCTCAGTTTTTGAGCTACCCAAGTCAAGCACAAAAGGTGCGCTCTAACAGAGAATATCGGGCCTCATACGAGGTGAACTTCTTACTGAGGTAATAGATAGCCTGATCCTTCCTTCCTATTTCATCATGCTGCCCTAGAACGCAGCCGAAAGCTCCATCCAATACTGCAAGGTAGAGTAATAACGACCTACCTGGCTCAGGCGGGACCAAGACTGGTGGTGATGACAAGTACCCCTTGATTCTGTCGAAGGCTTTTTGGCAGTCATCGGTCCATTTGGTGGTGGCATCCTTATTCAACATCTTAAAGATTGGCTCACAGATAACTGTGGACTGTGCTATGAACCGGCTAATGTAGTTAAGTCTTCCCAAGAAACTCATCACCTTATTCTTGTTCTTTGGTGGTGGTAGTTCTTGGATGGCTTTGACTTTTGATGGATCCAGTGCTATTCCTCGGCGACTCACAATAAACCCAAGCAATTTTCCAGCAGGAACCCCAAATGCGCACTTCATGGGATTTAGTTTCAAGTTGTACATTCGCAATCTATTGAAGAACTTCCTCAAATATTCTATATGATCAGTGGCCTTCTTGGACTTGATGATGACATCATCTACATACACCTCAATCTCCTTGTGTATCATATCATGAAAAATAGTAGTCATGGCCCTCATATAGGTGGCCCCTGCATTCTTTAAACCAAACGGCATCATCTTGTAACAGTACATTCCCCACAGCATAATGAAAGCCATTTTCTCAACATCTTCTTCATCCATCCAGATCTAATGATAACCAGCGAAACAATCGACAAATGACTGCAGCTCATGTTTGGCGCAATTGTCAATCAGGATGTGTATATTTGGCAAAGAGAAGTCATCTTTTGGACTGCCCCCCTTGAGATCCCGGTAGTCGACACAGACTCTGACCTTCCCATCCTTCTTTGGCAGTGGCACGATGTTGGCTAACTATGTCGGGTATTCTACTACCCTGAGAACCTTAGCTTTGACTTGCTTAGTGACTTCTTCTTTGATTTTCAAACTCATATCAGGCTTGAACTTTCTGATCTTTTGCTTTACCGATGGACATATCGGATCGATTGGTAGTTTGTGAGCCACAATAGACGTACTTAGACCAGTTATGTCATCATACGACCAAGCGAATATGTCCTCGTATTCCCTTAGAAATTTTGTGTATTCCTTCTTTTCTGACGGTGATAAGTGAGCACTAATTCGCGTTTCTTTGACGTTCTCTGCATCTCCCAGGTTAATAATTTCTGTCTCATCTAGGTTGGACGAAGGTCTATTCTCAAAGTTCTCAATTTCTTTGACAACCTCCTCTGGTATGTTATCTTCCTCTGAATCAATATTCGTTTGTTGTGTTGTCTCATTGCATGTCACATTCATTGGTTCATCAAGATAAATAATAGTAATGTTGTATAAGTAAAGTAATGAGAGAAAAATAATAATAAGTGTTGATTCATAAGAAAAGTCAAAATGCTTTGATAAATTGCATAATTGTTTTGAGCATTGGAAATCTTATTGCACGAATTAAAATGCAAAAGGAAATTCATTTAGTAAATAAAAACAGTGCATGATGCTTGTTTTAGCCTTGCTACCCCGAGGCTCGTCAGGCTCTGGTTATCCTGATGGTCCAGTTATTAAGGCATGCCCCTCTGCTTATGGCCTGTATGGAAGGGCCTTCCTCCCCCTCCTCCCCGAGAACAACATAACAATCTATGTCATTGTCTTCCAGGAACAAGTGCTTCACTGTGGCCAATGCTTCTTCTTCGTCTGACCCATAAATAATGTCGGCCGGTTGGAAGGTCTGCTCCAGATGTGATATTCCAGTGGATTTTATGGACCATGCCATGGTGGTGACCAGTAGTTGAATTCTTCCCATCTGTACTCATATCCCATACCGAAAGTAGTGCCATGTTTTTTAAGCTTTATAGGCTTAGTGATTCCTTGGAGGTTCTTGTCGAGCCCCTTGCCAGGTTCGTACCCACTCCAATTTAGTATACTCTCGATCTTGTTATCCCACCACTTGTCTTTGTCAACAGCAATTACCCGTTCAATGTGATGCTAAGTCTCTTCGCCTAGCTTCCTTCTCCCTTTGATTGTTGGAATGGTATGGAAACTATATATAGGGTTGCTCCCGTCACCGTGAATGATCACCTCTTGATGATTATATTCAAATTTTATTGCCTGGTGCAGTGTCGATGCTACGGCCCCAGCAGCATGGATCCATGGCCGACCCAACAATAGATTGTAAGATGCTGGCACGTCTATCACCTGGAAATCAACGTCGAACCATGTTGGCCCCATTTTCAAGCATAGACTAATCTCCCCAATGGTGGACCTTTGAGAACCATCGAAAGCTTTCACATTGATGGCCCCATCCTTTATCTCGTTCAGTCCTTTACCCAACTTCTTGAGTGTTACCAGTGGACAAATGTTGAGACTGGAATCCCCATTGATCAGGATCATGGTGATGAAGTAGTCCTCGTATGGCACAGTGATATGCAGTGATTTGTTGCGTCCCAACCCTTCAGGTGGTAGATCGACCTCATGAAAAGTCATCTTATGGCTCTCCAACACTTGTCCTACCATGTTAGCCATTTCTCCGCCAGTGATGTTGCTTGGTACGTATGCAGAGCATTTTTGTGTGCCTCAGAGTTTTGTAGTAAAGCAAGAATAGAGATTTGCACAGGAGTTTTGTTCAACTGGTTGAGGATCGAGTACTCCTTGTCTTGTATCTTTCTCCAAAGATCGTCTGGACTTGTCTTAATAATGGGTGGCCTATTTGAGTCTTGCTTGCTTGACTCAGTTAGGTGTTCCGGGGTATAAACCCTACCAGTTCTCGTCATAACCTGTGCGGCAACAGTCTCTTCGAACCTGACCTTGCCTTTCCTCCTTGCCTCAGCTGTAGAGTGCCAAGGTACAACCTTTATATGGAATGGTGTCATGGTCGACATCGCGACTGGGATCGGCGTGGATATCCTTAATCCGAACGGAGCATGTGCCTTAGGCGGCAAGACTACAACTTCAAACAGTGTGGGTGCATTTGCCAGAAACATGAATTCAACCTCAATTGGCGCTGGTGTCTTTGTAGATGAAGTTGCTTCAAACTCAAATGGCACAAACATATTTACCTCAGTATCCCCAGATGGCTGAATCTGGTCTATGATCGGATTAAGAGTAACTATTGGCTTCTTTGGGTCATCACCTTCCGCGATCAACCCGATTGATCCCTTGAGATCCCAATCATCCTCTTTTTCAATCATGTGAATGCCTTCACCCTTATGGTCTGGCAAAGGGTTATTGCGGACATTCGGAACGGGTTCTTTTGCCACAATAATCTTGTTATCAATCAAAGACTAGATCTTATCTTTCAAAGAACGACATTCATCAATGGTGTGCCATTTCATGCTGGAGTGGTAGGCACAGGATTTGTTTGGGTTAATCCACTAGGAAGGGTTCTCAAGGGTTGTGGCAGGGATGGGGGTAACATAACCAGCATCTTTGAGTCTCTCGTATAACTAGTCGATAGGTTCAGCAATGATTGTGTACTGTTTTGGGGGTCTGCGATCAAAATTTAGTCGAGGTTTAGGGAAATTTTGGCGTGCAAAAGATGATTGATAGTGGGATGGTTGAGTATTGTAGGTTTGGTAGACATGTGCGGGTTGAGAATATCTGGGCAAAGTGGTCTGGTATGTGGGAGGCGGGGGTGATTGATAAGTGGATGGTGAAGCTTGGTATGCGGGTGATGGTGCTTGGTAGTTCGGAGTTGGTTGATATATGAGTGTAGGAATTGGGTAAATTTGGTATTTGATAGGAGATTTGGTTCTCTCTACAACCAATACGACCCCCACTTGCCTTTTTTTGGACACACCACTGGACAGTAAGGCATTATTTGTATCTTGCAAGGCCTCGAAGTTTGTAATCATACCGTTTTTAATGCCCTCTTCGATCCTTTCTCCCCACTTGATAATTTCAGAAAATTTGTGGCTCTCAATCATCCTTAATATTTCATAATACTGCGGGTCCTGGGCCCGGACAAAGAATTTATTCATGTTCCTCTTCTAAGACAGGTCTAACCTTAGCAGCTTTAGACCTCTAGCGAGTAGCATACTCGCGAAATGTTTCTGTGGGCTTCTTCTTTAGATTCTGAATATAGAACATGTCCGGAGCATTCTCTATGTTAAACCTGAACCTATCCATAAAGTCGGATGCCATGCCTACCCAGTTTGACCACTTCTTTGGATCTTGGCTAATTTACCAATACAAAGCATCTCCCTTCAAACTCCTTATCAAAAACTTCATGCGAATTCGCTTGTCTTTCCCTACTCTAACCAACTTGTCATAGTACGTTCTCAAATGGACCCTTGGATCCCCTGTACCATCAAACATTTCGAACTTCGGAGGTTGGTACCCCTCGAACAGTTCGACGTCGGGCTGTATGCAAAGATCTTCATAGTTCAGCCCTTCAATTCCCTTGCTTCCTTCGATGCCTTGAATACGGCTAGTCAATTTCTTAAGTTCTTCGGCCGGGTTCCTGATGAGCAAATGCTTATCATCAGACTCGGGTGTGCTTAAGATGGGTTGGGTTGAGTGTGGCACGATCTCCATGTAGATAGGGGTGTTACGGTAGGTGTGAAAGTGGTCATTTGTGAAGTTTTGGAGCTCTGGGATGACTAACGAGGTGTTATTTGAGGTATGGAAGGTGTTGTAGTGATGGTGAGGAGAGGGATGGTTCTGTTTCTTTGGGATATTCTGGGGAGGTATAGGGTTCTGAGCATTTGGGAAATTGATATCTGGAGTGGTAAGGGAAAATGACAGACTTGCCGGATTCCGAACCTGATCAAGTTCTTCTTTGAATTTCAACAGTTTTTGTTCGAGTTGGGATGCATTTTCATTAGGAACCTAAGTACCATGACCATGAGTGGCCTCTACCCGTTCATTTCAGTTCTCCTTTCTGACGTTGTTCAAATCTTCTATCTTCCCTTTGTTCTTGTTTTTGACAGGACTAAAAGGAGGAGTGGATGGAGGGCCCTTGGATCTTGTGGAATAAAATGATGTTGCCAGAATGCACAAACTAACCTTTGGGAAGGGGAATAATAAAACAAAAAATAAAAACAAAGAAGTAACCAAGTTAGTGAGGATCATAATAAGGGTTGCAATATTTAAACACATAATGCGGAATGTAAATCATGTCCTGATTTGGGAACCTCTTTGTGCCCGAGGTAGGCCTAGCGACAGATTGATTTGGAGAACCTAGGATGCTAAATTCCTCATTTCATTGGTAAAAAGTAGACGAATCCCAAATTGACATAAATAAACAGGAAATGAAAATCACTAATGGCAATTGGCCTTATTACAATTTATAAAGTAAAAAAGATAAACTCCTATCTATTTGGTCCCAGAAGGACCTTCCTCAGGTTGAATGCTCTCATTAATCAAATCCTCCAGTTCCAGTAGGTTCACCAGTAAAAATGCCTTTACCAGGTGTTCTCATTCGTTTCCCTCAGTGTTTTAGCAGTCGGTGACTCTCCTCCTCCTTTTTCCTTCCAACTACAGCAGACTGTATTCCAAATATTCCAACTTTTCGCTAGCCTTGGAGGCCCTCTCCTTTCACTCATTGATTTGTTCATTCGATGGAAGACTCTTCCACCAGTCTAGCAAGAGTGAGGGTGTTCTAACCATACCGAAGTTGGGGACCTCGTTCTTTATTTTCTGCAAAACAAAAAGGGTTAAGACCATACCCCCACCGGACTCGACTATTTAATATCAACAATTAGCATGAAGCATTTAGTTCTCCAAATAAATACACAGAAGGTGGTAGTTTCTGTTTGGGTTTAGGAAACCCAGTGGACTTTGGTTAAGGCTATCTTAAAGGGTCATTATGTGGACAACATAACTGACCCGGCTAGGTTTGACCATGATGCATGCACAACTTGAACAGAGTAAGGTTTCTATGGGGTTTTAGACTGGTACCCTTGAGCGGACAACTCAAGGGGGAGAGGCACGGAACCGTCGACTGCACCGCTGATCGACTGATTTTACCGCAAATGCCTTTTTCAAATTTAGGGGTAATAATATAGGAAGAGCACAACCACTCATTATAAGCATTGATACGGTATTTTGTTTGGCACGAGTGGAGTATAATGTTGAGCATGGTTATGCAATAATTAAAAGCATGTTGACTTGTATTTTCACATTAAGAAAGCAGTAAATACAACAGTTTCATAATTTAAAGCAATAGTAAAGGAAAGAAACAAAGAAGATAAGTCAGTTTTGCAGTTGAAAGGGAAATTGAATGCTTAACGGAATTAAATAAGTAATTTCACATAAAGAGGTATAAATTCACAATAACCGTCTAAAATGGTAAAAGCGTAAATATCCATAGTAGATTCACCATGCTGTCGCGCCCCCTTTTTTCCCTCTTTGTGCAATCAGGAGATCGGGTTTATGACATTTGGGTATGGGACAACTCATTTCTTTTGGGAACTGGGTTTTGCATTTTTGAAGACTTGTCACCTAATGAATTAAGGTGCATTAGGACACCTATAAGATCTACTCCTAAGCTTGTTTGATAACCAGAGATCGGGTAAGGGCTTGAAATTATCCTAAGGGGAAGGTGTTAGGCACCCCTCAAATCCACTAGTGTAGTTCTCAGCCAGATAGTTTATTGTGAATTTTTAAAATTTAGCAAATAGACAAATATAGGCTCAAATAGTAGGGGGTTTAAGTTTAAACACATAAGAGTTTGAAAATAATTAAAGGCGAATTTTGAGAAGAAAGGGTTATAATTTCTACAAATACTTGAAAATATAAAAGAGAAAAGGGGGGTCCTAGGTTTATTTATAATATGGATCATATCAATGCGATACCCGATATGACACTCCTCAGAAGAGGGGATACACGTGGCATTAGCGTACCGGTCATCATATCCATATCTACCCTTCCCACCACGTTAAGGTATTAAAGCGCGGATTGGTCTCGATGTCTATTGCATGCTACTACCCGTCCCTTCCTATCAGTCCTGGAGGATTTTTAGAACTACTATTCCTAAAGGGGAGGGATATTAGGCCGATTTTAGGTTTTTAAAAGTGAAAAAGCTAATGCGGCATACAAAACATATAGGGGTTGCACATTAGGGGAAACATATAACAAATACGAGGCTCATGTATACCTCCTCAAACAAAACACATAATAACATAACTTAAACATACATCTAAGGTCTTATTTTAACATACTGAGGAAAGGAAAATTTCAATTGTTGAGGCAAACCAGTTTATTACATAACTCAGATAAGAAGTCTGAATCAAGCCTGCCTGCTGGTTGTAGCAATTAACAAAGGTGGATTCAATTTTTTGGTTATTATCACCTAAGGCTTGCCTAAGTATTTAGGAGAGATCTTAAAGATACGGTATCTATTCAGAATGAAGAGAAACTATCACGACCCGGATTTATCCCACCATCGGGCGTCGTGATGGCGCCTACTAACGTAGCTAGGCCAGCCAAACATTACACATCCTCTGTCCAACCTCAACAATATAATATTCTAACAACAATTAAATAAGTGCGGAAGACTTTAGGTTTAAAAAAACGATATAAAAATGCGGAAGTTGAAACACATCACTACCCAAAATCTGGTGTCGCTAGCTCACGGACTACTATAGAATACTAAAAACAAGTCTGAATGAAAGAAAAATACATATGTCTGTTTCGGTACAATGAAAACAAACTG